>JAEQBH010000589.1:0-146387 GCA_016808115.1 Tetrastigma voinierianum
ATGAATATAAAAGAAAGGAAAAGTATACACAAAGTATATGATAGATAGAATATGAACGTACAATTGTATATGACAGTATAAGATGAAATGAAATTACATGACAGCCATAATGTTACGAAATCACACTACCGAATGACAAACATGACGTGATTCCTTCGAACTGGCCGTGAATGCCAATTCTATAGTCAAAGTGAATCATAATGTTAAATGCGAATCACATAGCTATCGAATGACAAACGTGACGCAGGTTCCTCTCGAACTGGCCGGATGTCAATTCTATAATGTGAGTAAGAAAACGCAAATGCAAAGTATACATAACATAAGATCGTATAAGAAAATATATGATAAAACATTATATAAGAGAAATGATATATGTAATAAGACATAGAATGTAATAAATCATAGAACCGAAAAGATGAAAAAAGACATAAACTGTAGATATGATATGTAACCCGACAAAGAATATAGAACATTGCAAAGACATGACAAACGTGGTGATGAACACATAACAAGCATAGAATAGGTAAAGTATAGAAATAGGAAATACAAAAAGTATAGATAAAGGATATGCCAAAGACATAGAACAGTCACGGAAAAAGATGGACATGCACAGGAATATAAGATGATAAGGAATTAAAAGCTTATGAAAGCACATAATGTGTCACTTGAAAGATGGACATGCACAGAATATAAGATGATATGAATTAAAGTTATAATATATATATATATATATATATATAAAATGGATATGTATGTTTCTCGCGACAAATATTACGCATGGGGTTGTCCATGCTTATGTTCCCAATTAAGCGCAAAGCTTAGCACGTGTTCAACTGCAGAGGTATAGAGAAGAGGAAAGCAAGAGCACGAAATGATCCACACGCAGCCTCGAGGTCAACACATCAATAGGGTCCATTGGAAGATTTTTGGTATAATGTATCGCTTTTGTTTCTTTTCGCAAACAATGTAAATGTTGAACACTAGTAAACATGGGACTTGTATATGTCTATTGTATCCTTTGCACGTAATATAAAACAAGTTTAATAGTCACAAATTAGTGGTTATAGGAACTGATAACAGAGCTCCAACTGGGGGCATCACAATTTAGTGGAGCATCCTGATTCGTTCTGACTCGCCTAATCTGCCTGGACGGAGAAGGGGTGTGACAAGAAACCTCTGGAAGGCTGATAAAGTGGGCTATAGAGCTGAGTGAATTCGACATCAGGTACAAACCGAGGACAACTGTAAAAGGGCAGATCTTGGCAGATTTCATCATGGAATTCACTCCAGCACAATCTACAGAGGCTACCCAACTGGCACCCGACCTCCCCATCTGGAGATTATCCTTCACTCGGCCGCTTAACGCCAAGGAAGCGTGCAGGCTGATCCCACCCTCTCCAAATCAGTTATAGATACTCTGACACGCCCTCGTATTCAAATTCTAAGCCCAATTACGAGTCGATTACGAGGTCTATAGCCGGATTCTAATCTCGCCCACTTCATGGTGTCAATCACCGGAGGTGAGCAAAATGACCAATCGTGGTAAAGCAGATGGAAGACTCCCACAGCCGTGAGGTGAAACAAGATCTTTATATCTAAAAGGTGCCATAGTTGCTAAGAAGTTCCTAAGAGTTCAGATCAAACATGTACTGGGAGCTGAGAATTCCCCGAGCTTCGATGCTCGCAAACCGACGACAAATTTCACAAGAAGACCGGGCAGAATTGACACCACGTAGCACCTTCCAACCTTTCCAATAAGCATCGACAACCCGAGAAGTCTCCGTGATGTCCGAACCGAAATGATGGACCCCATCTCGGGATTACTTCTGGGTGGATGGTACCGCAAGCGTCCCAAAGGAGCGTCCAAACTCGTGAGCAAGGTCGACAAGATTCACCGGTCATCGGGAGACCCTTTATAAATGAGGTTTCTCTACGCCCATTCTTAAGCACGAGGGAAGGAAGACGCCAACTATATACTCTGTGATGACGAGGCATGTGGCAACCACATCTGAGCTCTCACCTGGGCAGTGGAAAAACATTGAGACAGTGGGTACTATCGGGCCCACAATGCCTCAAAGACTAATATTAACCGGTTGTGAAACAAGCTTCGCATGCTAGGATCTCTCATCTCCCATCTAAGTCGCTGACGTCAGTCACAAGCCCCTGGCTTTTTCAACAATGGAGGCTAGACATATTGGGACCCCTACCCATTGGAAGGGGCCAATGCAAATTTATCATTATGGCCGTGGACTATTTTACCAAATGACAGAACAGAAGGTACGCAACTTCGTCTGGCGTTCTATAATATGCAAGTTCGGGATCCTGAGAATGGGAAACAATTTGACAATCCTAAGTTCAGGGATTTCTGCACTGAGCTCGGAATCAAGAACTACTACTCGTCCCTACCATCCTCACCAGCGGCAACAGAGGTCACTATAAGGACTCTAGAGGTAAAGATCCAAATTAGTGCATAAAAGGAAAATGGGCAGCAGTACCTCCCGAGGTATTAAGGGCATACGTAACTACGCCGCGAAGTCAACAACTCTAAGAAACTCCGTCTCATTCCGCCCGGGGCAATCGGGGCGCAGGGACGGTCGTGGGTCGAACTAAAATCACCAAGATCAACTAAAGAAACATCGAACACAACGAGGGAGGTCCTTCTACTAAACCTCGATCTCTTAGAAGAAAACGCGAAAGGTGTCCTAAAGCGTATGGAGACTCATCACAGAAGATAATGGTGATATTATGGCCGGCGGTCGCCTAGAGTTACAAGCAAGGTGACCGTTTAAAAAAACTGGCCAAAGAAGGAAGGACCCCGCATGGGAAGTCGGGACCTAATCGGGAATGGGAAGGGCCTACATAGTATCTTCATGTCAGGCACAGCAGCTATGAACTCCAAACGGAAGAAGGAAAAACCCTAGCCCCACTCATGGAGCAATGAACACCTCAAACGGTTCTACCAATAAGACCTCGAACATAGCACATGTAAGATCCGTCTTGATTTGAATGACACTGTCCATTTTTGATTGAACAGTAATATTTATGGGCGAAACGATAAGTTATAACGATAAAGCCCGGGAGCTCGGCTTGAAAGAGTGGGTGGAAGAAAGCGCGTGATTCCTGGTGTTCTTTATTTCCAAATAAGCTACGGGTTAAATACAAAATTTCATTACATGGAGGGTTACAGCCACCTCGGGGGATTACAAAATCTTTCTTTGCATCTCAAAAATTACAGTTAGTGAAAACCTTTCTTCACACACTTGACACCTGTCAGGCAAAAACCACAAGAAAGGAAAAAGAAAGAGAGAGGAAGAGAATGAGAAGAGAAAGGGGAGAGAGAGAGAGAGAGAAGGAAAGGAAAGGAGAAAGAGAAAGGAGAAAAGACAAAGAAAAAGAAGAAAGGCAAAGCAGAAAGAAACGTTTTCCAAAAGTTTTCTTCAAACACACCGCCCCCTCGGGTATATTCCATAACCAGTTCCATCATTGGGCATAGCTAGGAACTAACTAGCTCCTGAGGGAGGAGCAGGGAAAAAACACAACTCTAAGTGGTAGACCGCCGACACCAAGCGTTATTGCAGTCATATATAAACCCCATGCGGTGATGACCCAGGCCTTGTGACTTCCATCATACGAGGACTCAGGCGCTCACGCCAGACAAGGACGAAGGTTGGAAGCATAGCACCACCCGCAGAAGGATCGCTATTTATAAAGAGCCGGGGCGCTTAGGAAATCGTGCAATCCGTCGATTCTCCATATATTCCGCATGTCTTACTTTCTGAGCCGTGCTTTGAGTTTTGAAAACAATTTCGGGAGGGTGCTTAGCGCCAGAGCCTAGTAGCTCCCGGTTCGCGGGCTTCTTTCTTCCGAGAGGTCTTAAGCGCCCGATAGCTCGATTCGCGAACGCGGCTTCGGGGAGGTCTTAAGCGCCCGAGTCGATGTGCTTCGATTAGCGAACGTGCTTCAGGTGCTTGGCGCGAGTCGTGCTTCGAGTTTACGAGCCGCTCTTCAAGAAGGGTCTTAGCACATGGAGCCCGGTAGCGCGATAGCTCAGCCAGCGAATACTTGACTCGGGAGGTCTGCGCGCTCGGGGAGCCCTAGTAGCTCGATTCGCGAAGCTTACCCGGCTCGGGAGATGCTTGCGCCCGGGGAGCGCGTGCTTCGATTTGCGAGCTTAACTTGACTCGGGAGATCTTGCGCCGAGTACGGTGGCAGTTTTGCGAGACCGCGGGAGGGTCTTAGCGCCCGGGGCCAGTGTCGATTGCGAGGAGCTTAACGGCTTCGGGAGGTCTTAGCGCCCAGGAGCCCGGTAGCTCGGTTCTGGAGCGCGACTCGGGGGTCTTGGCGCCCGGGGAGCCTGGCGGCGATTTTTGAGCGCGGTTCGGGAAAGCGAAGAGCCGCGGAGCCATGAAGCGGGAGCCGGGTGGTTCGGATTGCGAAGTCTTTGCTCAAGGAAGACCTCGTGGCACGGGAACCAGCGGCTCAAATCAGTGGCTTGATCAGGCGAAAGTGTCGATGAATCTCGGTATATCAATGAAAATTAGTCAGAGCGATACAAAACTAGGAGCTCGGCGCCGAGGATCTGATAAGGTTAAAGAGCTGGGCGACGTCGGGGCTCGACTTACGAGTAGAAGAGTCAAAGGCGGAGCCGGCGGGGCGACGGAAAGCGCCCGGAGGGCCAGGGATCGCCGGGCCTGGGGCACGATTAGGGGCCCTGAGGCTGCCTCGGCGCCCCGCATCGGCCTCGGCCTCGAGAAGTGGACCCAGCCGAAGCATCCTCATTAGAAATTTGGATGTTGAACTTTTTAGAGTCTGGCTCGGGGCTTGGGCGTTGAAGGCAAGCCACCAGGAAGCCCATTGGGTGCAGGCCTCGTCTTTAGCTCGCTATCACTTACCGCCCCTCGGAGCTAGCCAAAGCCTCACGCCTCGCAAGGTCCATTGAAGCCAGGCGGGACTCTGCTCATTCTGGCGTTTCCATAGAGGTTACCACGCCTCGGAGCCTCTTGGCGTGCCCGCTCCAGGCCCTTTATCTTGGCCGGGTCGCGCCGACGACTGCAGCTCCTCTCACGGCGGCTGACCTCATCTTCACGACAGCCATCCTTAGGGCCTCCTTTTCTTTATCCTCGACCTGCACCCTCGCCATCGAAGCATGCTTCAGATCAGACTTGTGCTTCATGAGTTCCTCAGTAAAGTCCTTTATCTGGGCTTGAAGACTAACCCTCTCGGAGGTCAGGGAAGCAACCTTAGCCTTGTAAGACTTTGCCGCCTTAGCGGAGCCCTCGGTAAGGCTGGCCCTCCTTGCCAAGCCTTTCGCATAAGTAGCCACCTGCCAAAAAAAAAAAAAAAAAAAAACAAGGAAAAAGTCAGCTAATAGGCGAAGCAATGAAAAAAGATGTTGGCGGCGGGCGTGCGGTGGTTCCTAAAGCAAAAGAGCGAGCCTCCTCGCCGGGCGGCGTCCCGGCCCGGTGGATTGTGCGGGATGGAGGAAGCATTTGGCCGAGCCGCGTAGAAAGCAGAGTCCTCATCCTGGCCTCAGCGTCCGGTACCCGTCGCCTCATAGGCATTGCGCGAAGGGGCGCGGCGCCCGCGACGTGGGGCTCAATTGAGAAATGGAAGAACCTCAGCGGGGCTTAACGCCTCAGAAGAGTCTCAGGCAAACGACGGACGAAGGTGAGGAAGAGGCTCCCACCTTTAGGATCACCCCACCCCGGCGAGAGGCGTATAAAGCGGCTTCGAAGGTTTCCGTTTCACGCTCCTCTTCTTCTTTGCCAGCACCTCTAGACGGGACCGAAGCTCTCCCTGTGTAGGCTTCGCGATAAGGGGCTCCGAAACAGTAGGTGAGGAAGACCAGGAGATAGGAGGCCTCATAACGGAGAGGGGAGAAGATCTCAGGAAAGGAAGTCGGGCGGAGCCTCGCACGACCCGGTCGGGAGATATCCAGGCCTGAGGCTGGAATAGGCCGCCCGGGCGCGCCGCAGCTTCCATACCTCCTGCGTCCTTGGCGAGATCGGGTGACTTTTTAAAGACCATGCGACGGCGTCCGCCATAAATATCTGCGGCCTTTGAAAGCTAAAGACCGAGCCCGGAAGCGAAGGAGAGCTCATGTGGTTCTGGGGTAGTTCGAATGAGCGACGAAGTGTCCTCTCGATCAAAGGGATTATACTCCCAATGGCGACCGCGATAAAGAAATAATGTTCCTTCGGTGCCCGGCAGGCGAAGATGAAGGTCAGAAATAATCAACTTGGCGTCGGGCGCTTGGATATATAAAGAAAGCGCGGCCTCCTTTACATTGAAGTACAGAGCGGGGAGCAGTATTAGGAACTTTAGACTCTTAATCACAAGCGTACTGATACACGAGCGCGAAGTTGAGGAAAGGCGGGGAGGCGGAGACATTTAAATCTTTGTGAGAACCCTTTTTATATAAAAGGATCTGAGGCGAGAGGCCATTCACCGACGCCACCTGAAAAAGCACACCATCTTAGGCACTTGGACGGCGGAAGTGATCGGCCACGTCAAGGCACCAAACACGGATCCCAAACGGGGCCCTTGTCGAACCCACAAGATCTGTCATTATAAAGTTTGACGATTAGGGCCGACCTCGAAGCATTACCGTATGGCAGCCTTCAAATATTCAATTGCTAGGATCTTGGGCTGTTAATTTTCCTGCCCTTGCCCTTATCCATATCGAGGGGAAAGGAGGCTCCGAACAACCCGGTGAACACCTGGCCGTGTCGGACTCACTTGATGCATACCCGAACTAGACACTTTGGCAAGATTACTCCCTATGCGCAAAACAGAGGAGCGACCAAGACCCATGGAGGTACTCAGGGCTAAGTAAGAAAAAAGGGGAAATCAAAGAAAATGAAGAATCCTAACCGAGCACGCCACAAGAAGCCTTGCCCAGACTTCAAACCAAAGATGGGGAAGAAAAAGGCGTGCAGGCCGAAACAAGACAAGGGACATGACCGGCCCGGATATCAAGGACCACAACCTGATCTGAACAATAGTCGGACAAAATTCGAAAAAAAAGGAAGCCCGAACTTACTTGCGAGAAGCAAAAAGCGAAGCAGGGAACAAAGTCTGAAGCGGTCAAGGAAGCGTGCAAGGAAGCTAAGAGCCACAACCAGAAACCGTAGCAGTCGAGAAGCCATCATTATCGAGGCGTTGAAAGCGTGAAGCACAATCGAGCCGCTTCTGAGTAGCCATGTGGGTATCACACGTCGAAGCGAGGTAGCCTTGCCTCGCTGCGCTTTAGTCAAAGGGTGCGAGGCGATTAATGGGTTTGAAATAATAAACCTTGACGAATGTCAGGATTAAGGGTCGATTACTAGCGATAGACCCTTAATGGTATCCCCAATCACGGGCAGGAAACAGGGGCTCGACCTAGCCCTTTAAAAGACTATTGGCCGAGGAATTATTAGAGGAAAACACTTAATCTCCACAAATGCGCGGGAAAGTAAGATATTTCACAATTATTGCAAATCAATTATCCTTTATTAATCGGTTCACGATAAGAAAGAAAATCACCACTTGATGGGAGAATATCGTATCATCTCGATAGGAAATATCTTATTAAGTATTAAATCGTCCGTAGGAAGGTTATATGATGCGTCATTATCACAGCTGGTGAAGGTGCAACGGATATATCTTGTAACCGTTATTGCTTGATTGATATTATAACCCCATGAAAAGCTGACCAGACATCGGCGGAGAAGGCAGGCGAGTCCCGCCGATCCTTTTTGTTTCTTGTTTTTGCAGAGGAGCCCAACGTCCAGAGACAGTGGATCGGCCTAGCAATTCCAGCACGCTCTAACCTAGTTTCAATCGAAAAATCATTATTAAATTTAAAATAATTATCTTAAATAGAAAAGGTCTTTGCACGATTGCCTTGTTATATTATTTAACTATCCTGTTCTATTAGGGTTATTAATTTAAAAGAAAAATAAAATTGCTATTATAAAAAAGTAAAATATATTTTTACCGTATCATTTGTCATCATGAATTTATTAATTTTTTCACTCCTTTCAATTAACATATGAATAACGATTCCAACTATTAATTGATTAATGGATTGACTAAAGATGATGGTATGATTAAAAACTAATTATTGAAAGACCTTTTTTTTTTGTTTGGAAACTTGTGTTTCTCGATTTGAGAATAATTATAAAAATAATAAAAATAATATAAAATATATGGTAAAATCCAGTTTGTATCTAGGTCATAACTTAAAAAAATTGTAGATACTTCCTTAATAGTGGTATGTAATATTATAATAAATAGTATCAAATAATATTTGGTAGTATCTATGGATTTGTTAAAAGCCGTCTGTCTGCAAGTATTCTTATCTTGAAATACAGTGTACTACATGAAAAAAATATTGAATCGTTTGATTTATTATTTTTATGTCATTTTACAATCATTACTCAAAACAATGAAGAAACACAAAAGTTTTTCAATTTTTAATTAGAGGATAATTTTTGCCAAAATTTTGTCCTAAGACCACAATAAATTCAATTTTATTTATTTTTATAATTTAGAATATTTTTAGAGATGGAGAATTTTTTTGTATTTTTATATTTTGATCTTCAAATAGAATTTTGCATTTTTTTAAAATGTTGTTATGGAAAAATACTATTTAGAATTCTGAGGCATTGCCGAACACATCAAAAGACATCTTATAATGCCAATAATTTGATTATGGAAAAATAATTAAATATTCTTTTCGTAGGAAAAATAAAATAAAATTAATGGGCATAAGAAGAGGAGAGATTCGAGTCCCAATAATTTTTTTTTGATATTTTTAAATTTATTTTCATTTGAATTTGAACCTTAAATCCCTACCCTTCCTACCTTATGTCAATCGAGCTTAAAGGTAGATTAGAAATTTAGAAAACATGCAAATGAATGGATATTAAAAAAAAAAAATAACCGAGAACTGAAAGGAATTTGACACGTGTCATTTAATTTGGGCCCATTGCCCCTTTGGGAAATCCGACGTGGACCGGTTCGTCGGGCGAGGAACAAAATCGGACCAACTTGAACCGGTTCGAAACGGCTTCACAACTACGCCATCGCACAAACCGCCATTGAATCGACAGTTCCGAGCTGAACTCTTCGCCCGGTACAGTCATGGAGTGATGAGACCGTTTCCGTTCCATTTCTCGTTCTCTCCTTCTCTCTTCATTTCCAGATAAAGGTTTGATTTCGCTCTTTTGAGTATTCAGTTCTTAAGCTCTGTTTGGTTTTCTGGAAACAGTAGGGAAAAGAAGCTGTGAAGAGAGAAAGCATTGAATAACCTGTTTTGGAATATTTGAATCTTTCTATTTTTTCAAAATTTTCGTGGCAATCACTAACGTAAAGTTCCCTCCTGTACTTGGAATCGATTGTATTAACTGTCAATGCAATTGTGTGTCTCGCTTTACGATTGTGATTGACGTAATTCAGACTATTTGTAGGTCCCCCTTCCTTATCTGTGTACTTTCTTCTACGGCTTCTTTGTCATCTTCGCCTCTTTCTGTTTCTTTGTTTCTTGTTTTTTATACTCGAATTTCTCTGTTTGGTTGCTGGGAGACATAGGGAAAAAGGAACTACGAGAGGAGGATGCTCTGAATATCTTGTTTTGAAAGTTTGATCTTGTTGTTTTTGTTAATTTCTTCGTCCGCGGTTTCTAGCAGCTAAGCAGAGTGTTTATTTGTTTTCCAGTATTTCAGTTCTGAACCTTGAAATTCAAGTGTATTTGGTGTATATATGTGGAGTCGTTTCTATGAACTGTGGACAGTTATTGCAATTTGTGTCTGGTTTATTGTTGTGAGAAATTCTGTAATTAGGATTATGACTGATTTTGAACTCTGGTTTTTGTTTTACTTTCCCTTTTTTCTTCCTTTTCTTTTCTTCTTCCTATGTTTACAGCTTGTTCTAGAAGTAAACTTTTGTTACCCTCTCTTTTTGAAGTTCTTAGTGATCAAGCAGAGGGTTTATTTTCTCTCCAATTCCCTTCTATACCTGGAAATTTGGAATTGAGTCTTAGAATTGTGGATTGTGAATGCAAATTTTATCATTCTTTTTAAGTTTTGAACTAGGCTTTAAGGAATTGGAGGATTTCAGTGATCCATCTTCACTTTGTTCTTTTTCATATTTTTTCTATTTGATTTTGGAGAAACACTATGAAAAAAACAGGTTATTTTCATTGAGACCCCTTGATTTTTAGTATACATACATTTTTTTTGATAGGGAGGTTTAGCATAGATACATTAAACCACCAGAACTTTCAAATTTCCTCAGTTAGCACTCTTATAAATGTATTTCATTTGTAAATTTTATTTCATTCTATTTTTGTTTTTAAAGAATTGTTAAACTCTTCTATCCAAATTTTATATGTAAAAAATCTCTCTAAAAATGATTTTAATGAAAAAAAATTAAAAGGAGAGTGATATTGAAAAATTTTCATTAAATTTCCTCAGTTAGCACTCTTTTAAATGTAGTTCCTTTATA
Source organism: Tetrastigma voinierianum (assembly GCA_016808115.1). Taxonomy (NCBI): domain Eukaryota; kingdom Viridiplantae; phylum Streptophyta; class Magnoliopsida; order Vitales; family Vitaceae; genus Tetrastigma; species Tetrastigma voinierianum. The sequence goes on from JAEQBH010000589.1 coordinate 10,489, forward strand.
AATTTAATTTAATTTTTCTTGTTTTAAAGAATTGTTAAACTCTTATAGAATAAAATATTTTTATGTAAAAAATCTCTATAAAAATGAATTTAATGAAAAATACATTTTATTAGTTCCAAAAAGAACTAATAAAAGAAGAAAACTTTGAAAATCCTGCTCTGGCAATGTGATTTTGTTCTTTTAATCTGCTTCATTCATTTTTGTTTTATGGTGATCAAGTAGATGATTTTTTACTTTCTAATTTTAAAAGTTCAGTTTCCATAATTGGGATTACTGGTGATTATTAGTTCAATAAACCTGGGATCATTCATGTAATTCTGTTTCCTGTTTTATTATTGTGTAAATTGCAATAATTGAGATTACTAGTGATTATTAGTTTAATTCTCCATCATTCCACCTTTTTGTTTTCCTTTTTTACTCACCCCAGGCTGCAGAGAAACTAAAGAAACAAGTTGCTGAAATTTGTTTTAATTTCATTTCTAATGTATGTGCATTAATGTCTATAACAGTGGTTGCCTAATGCAACTATTTGTCTCCATTTTTATTTGCTCTAAATATTTGAGATAACTGTGTTTATATATGTTGTTTTTTAGTTTCAGTTTATATTTACTAAACTGCATGATTTTGTGTCAAATTGATTTGATTTGATGTATATTATTTGAATGTGTTCAGGATTTGTCCTTTCCATGTGCCTAGTGATATCATTGGATTTTGAATGTGGACTTGAACTATAAATCACTGACATGGAGGTTATGCAACTGAATGATGGTGCTCTTGCTACTGGATTGAGTAGTACGAGGAGTGAGGGTGTGAAGAAGATCACAAAGGCCATCTGTTGTGGTACAATAAGTGGAGTACATATGATGGTTTGCACTTACTAATAGAAAAGGGTTAAGATATAAAGATGTCTCTAGATGCCATCATCAATCTCCATACCTTACAAAGCCATTCTCTCCATTGGCAACATGCCGTAGAAAACATGTCTTTCCTGTGATCAATAATCACTTCAGATCGGATGGTGGTGTGGTTTCTTCGGAGGTGGAGGAGAGTACTGTTATGGAGAACGGGAATGATATTGGCAAATCAAGTGTAGTCAGGTAAGGTCAGGAAGATCCACTTTATGTGGCATTTTGCAAATAATATTTTTGAGTTGTAAATTTGTAAATTCATTTCGTTAAACGTGTGCATTTTTTTTACTTAAAAGCTTTCATTCCCCAATTTCTTTTATCATCTTTATGCAATTCCTGGTATAATTTCCATACAAATAGACATGCTAATATACCTATTGGTGAGTCTTTACTGAAATTTCTTGATACAAACCTGCAAATCTTGTAGTAGCTTTCATTCTTGTCCCTTTTCCCTGTAGTAAACTCATTTATAGTTTTCAGGATCCATGTTCAGAAGGTGTAAATGATGCAGAGGGAGGATTTTATTTTTATTTTTCCCCCCTAAAAATTAATATAAGGTTTATAAGTTTAGGCAAGATGCTTTAATGGGATGGTTTGGACAACCACAGTTTCTCTAAGTTTTCATGTGATAGCCCATTGGCCTACTACATCCCATGGTGTTCTCTGTTGAATAGAATGAGACTGAGGTGGGAATGGGTGGTGGAGGTTCCTGATAATTGGAGCTGTAGGAGGCATTTTCTTGTTTGCCCTTTTTGGCTCCTGTGTGGTACCTGGCATATCACGCATACTTGGATTGGACACTTCAGCGCTGAGTGCGCTAACATGCAAAAAAAAATTGTTGAGTCAACTCATTTGTACTTGAGATTTAGATTTTTTGTTGTGAGTTATTACTAACTGGGGAAATTAGCTATAATATATTCCAATAATTATTTTGAAAGTGGAGAAAGGCCTTGTGTGTCTATTAGTTAGATTTTCTCGTTCACCAGAATACCTTGTTTGTATACAGGAACTAAAGGCAGATGTGGGAAATATTCTTCAACCTGCTTTTATGGATGTTCTTGGTCATTCGTGTGCGAGTCAACTGGTTAACACAAAAATATTTGTAAAACTGGCTAGCTCGTGCCTCTTTGTAACTTTTACACCGTAGATTGTCAATCAACAATGACATAACTTTTAGAAGATCCCAGAGTCAGATACACTAAACCAATTCCATTACATTCTAGAAACATACCAATGTTGTGAACTTAGTAAATATCAAATAAATCTTGGGAGTGTATCAACAATTTAACAGGCTAATTCTTTGTAGGTTTGAGATTTCTTACCTTTAAAGAGTCTAAGGGTTTCTTTCTATCTTATGCTGATTAAGCTATGGTGTTTTATTATACAAATTGGCTTCCCCTTTGGTTTAGATAAATGATACTTATACACCATTTCCATTTGCAGTGAATTGACAGGGATTTCTACCCATCATCAGATTCTTTGGGAGTCAAAAGTGAGCTCATTATATGCTTTCTTTGCCGCAATTGCTGGGCAGGCGCAGTCCTTTGGCACAACTGATGGGGGCAAACTTATATTGGTGATTGAATTAGTTCATTATATAGTCGTTTATTATCCTTTCGGCCCACTCCTTGGTTTTCTAATGGTTCTGGATAAGCTTTTTAATTTTATTTTTAAATCCTCCTGGCATCACTTTGATACTCTATGGTTTATGTCCTTTATTGATGTCTATATATATATATATATATATCCTGGGTTTTATTTATTAATTTTTTATGTGAAATGTTTTCTCTCTCTCTTTTTTTTTTGATAAGTAGTTTAAAATGTTCTTCGTTTTGGAGATATTGGATCCATTTAGTTTTGTGGTGTGATGCTAAGAGATTGGACTAAATTCATTGTGTGAATGTTTCCTTGATGTTAACAACTTAGAGGCAGCTTTCTGATTATTATCATTTGATTACAAATTAAAGGTTAAGTATTACTCCCATAATTCTCTACTTACTCGTCTGTGTTTGTTTGTTCTTAAATCACTTCCTTAATTTCTTTCTCTTCATTAGATTTTCAATCTCGATATTTTTCCATTACATTGCACATTACATGCCATTGAAGACTTCCTGTATGAGTGATCTTTACAATTTTACAAAGTCTTCATTAGATTTGCAATCTTGAATCTTTTCAGTACTTGCACATTTACATGCCATTGAGGACTTTGTGTATGAATGAGTGATTATAGTCTTACATGGTTGAATCATAGATTCAAGATCTATTTATTTTTCTTTTAATTTTAAAGATACTGAATAGTTGTGACTTTCATGTGGAAATAAGCTGCAGCTGTATATGTTAATGTAGTGGTTGTGATTTTTCCTAATAAGTTTGGCTGAATGTCATTTGAATGAGCTATCAGATTACTGAGATGGAAGCTTCAGGATTTGTCACTATGTTTCTTGAGAGCCATGATGCCCAATAAGCACGTACCAAAAGAAGCCTATCATGAAAATGAAAGATATGGATCTTTTTCTTTGAGTTAACCTTGTATTTGAGATAAATTATAATTTGTGTTTATGAGCTATGATTGGCTTCTGCTGGTATTTCCGTGTCAATATTCAACATTATATCAAAGCTATTTAACATTCTCCTGAATTCTTTTTCCGCGTTTGGTGGCTGAAGACATCTCAAGAATGCTATCAATAATTCAGTCTCCAATTGATGTAAAATTTTTCGTCATTGATGATCTTAAGTGAATCATGTATGCGCATTTGATTCTGGTCAGGGCACAAGCTAATGAAGTTGGATCAAATTCTTTTCTTGTATTTCTAAATTTTGACTGATCGGTGCACAGAAGAGTCTTATCAAGAAGAAAGTACTAATGGAACTCCTTTTGTTGGAGTAACTGAAAGAATGCAGCTAGCATCCGTGTCTACGGCTTTACTTTTGGCTGGTGGTATTGGCATCTTTGAGGCTTTTGCCTTGTATTTTGGATCAAGGACCGGTTCCTTAACTTGATGGAGCATACCAATGGTAGGGTTGTTCTGTATTTCTGTAGCACATTTACCCTGCAATTATTGAATAATTTGTTATAGTGAATTTACATCAATCTGTTCAATTTCCAAATGTTTTGCCATTTTATTTTCCTTTTCCCCATCTCCATTAGTGCAGTTCTGGTGAAGACATTTTTCTAAGTTCATTTCTTATGAGGAGTTCATCCATGCATGCTCAGAAGCTCGTAGTTTCTTTCACTTAGAGCCCTTGGGCCTCACAGTTAATAGTTTCTTTGACTCTTCAAGGCATTTACGTGGTTTAAGGATACAGGAGCCAGATGTATGTCTAGGCAAGTCTCTGGTCTACTTGTTGGAGATAGGTGTTAACTGTGAGAAATCCTCTGATTTCATTGGACATACAGTTTTACCTATAGAGATTTTTGAATTGTAGATAATTTCGTGTCTCCTGAGATTTTATATGTTGACTTGTTTCCCGAATTCTTTAAAATTTCTAATGCCTTTGATTGGCTTCATAGTTTAATGTTTGATGCGAATTCATGATCTTAGTTTTCTTCTTAAGAACAAAAATTAAAATAAACTTACCCAGAAATCATGATGGAAGTAAATTAATTACTCGATTAGCCATCATCATTATTAACGCATTTATGAGATGGTCCTGTTGTGGGGTTAACAATATGATCATGACTCATATGCTTTTTCCAACATCCTTCGATCGAGGGGTTTGGCTAAGGAGGCCTCTTCTCCATCTGAGCATAGCTTAGGTTTGCCCTTAATCGGCATTTATGGGTTGAACTTTTTCCATAGAAGCGAAAACTTTGGCGGAGCGCCATTTGTCTTCTTTGGGCATTTTGGAAGGAGAGGAACTGGATAGTTTTTGACGATGTGTTTTTCTCTGTTACTAGACTTAAATCCTCTTTTGTTAGCATGTTACCATCTTGGGCTGGGTGTATGGAGGTGGAGGAGGGTTCTTTAGCAAGGTTTCTTTTGTATATTCTCTAGTTTTTCTCTAGTTGGGTAGTAGGTGTTTTCTAACACCTTTTTTTTTGTATAGGCAGATCTCTCCTTGTATGCCTTCTGTATATGCCCAGGTTTTCAAACTCTCTCCACTTTTTTTCATCATTAAACTACTCAATTTGCTTGTGAAAAAAAAAAAAAAAAAAAAAAAAAAAAAAACAATATGATCGCGACTCGATGGTTCATGTCAATGTTATGTAGAATCGATATGGTTATCAATTCCTATCATGTGATTCATGTTGAGGTGAAGCCGCCATTGGTTCATACATGATTTATTTGCTACCATCTGAAGGAAACTAATGTTTCCTAAGCGATGATGATTAGAATTATTCATGCACCAAAAGTATTAAGCCTCTATTCAATTAACCTATTATGAAGAGGAAGCACGTGCGATCACGTGAGCCCTTAAACTTTATGGGGCACATGGCGGCCTGCGAGGGAGTCTGTTTTGGGTGGGGTTTAAAAGGGGCTAAAAATTGTGGGTTTTGGCGGAAAGATTAGGGTTTGAAAGGAGAGGGTTGTACCGATTTGGTATCGGAGCGACTCACAGGTGTAGTGGCAAGAGATGGAAGGAAGAAGTTTGGATGCGGTAGAGGAGAAGATGGTTGGCAAGTGCGAGGTGAGTTACAACATAGGAAGTAGGTTGGTTCGTGATGATCTCGACATTTCATTTGGGTCCTTTGGAAAGAAAAATATCGGAGTATTGCTAGAGAAGATGTTAGTTAAGGTTTGAAGCGATCGTTCTGAAAATGGGTGAAAAGGGAATGCGAGCGGGATCGAGTAAGGGGATATCTCGAAGTCGAATCCATCGACCCTTCTCTCACCATTGATTCAAGCAATATCGTGACGGTGAAGGACTGTGCCTGCCTTGAAGGATTCTACGTTGAAGAGATCTAGAGGTATCCATACAGGCGGTGAGACATTGGAAGGAGACAACCACGGAAACCATCACAGGGGTTGAAGTAAAAAGAAGGAAGAAGTACATATAAACACACGAGGATTTACAGGGCGGCGGATAGAGATGCAGGTGTTTGAAGGAGGCAACCTAGAAGGGTGGGTTTTCCATGCGGAAATTTTTTTTTCAATGCATTGACTTTCTGAGATGGAGAAGCTAGATGTGGCTGCCTTTAGTTTCGATGGCGAGGCTCTGGCTTGGTTCCAGTGGGAGGATAGACGACGAAAGATGGTGAGTTGGGATGAATTAAAATCTAGACTTAAGTTCGTTTGGCTTAACACGAAGGTTCTCTTCTGAGTTTCAGCACTTTCGGCGAAGATCGGTGAGAATTATGATTTTTGAGCAATGGCGTCAGTCTTGCAAGGTTTTCATTAATGGGTTGAGACCACTAGAATTGGTCGAGTCAAGTGATTATGCCCCAAAGACTTGAGGAGCTTATGGAATATGCGGCGGACGAGTATAGTGGACCATGGGCCTAGCATCTGACATCGAAGCCCTCATGGGAGGTCGAGGGTGGATTCTTGGTTGGGCTAGCTAAGAAAGCCGAGTCACCTCATCGAGAATAATGGAGGCTTTGGGTTTCTTTGGAGCTGGTTCATGGACTCTCGGCCCAGCTGCGGACTGGTTCTGGGGCCCCGAACAGCCCTCCCCACCAAGATGCCCGATTTCTTCAATTATCTAGCGTGAATCATAATCCCTGACTCCTTCATTCCAAAGCCCCGATTTTAGCGACACTTGAAGACCCTGATAGCGCACCAGGCTAGATTCTAGGCGAAATTAGGGGGCTATAGGTGGTAGACAAGGTTGAACTCGGGATAAAGCGAGAAAGGGCATATGTTATCGATGTGATGAAAGGTTTTTCATTGGCCATCTTTGCAAAACTTATTGATTCTAAGTCTTATTGGTTGAAGACAATGAAGATGATAGAATTGGAAGGGGGAATTAGAATTGGATCAACCATCTCCCGATGAAATGGCTTTCTCTTTAAATTTTGTTGTTGGTATCTCATCACACAGAACCATGAAGCAGGTACCATTGCTAACCCGAGAAGTTGTGGTCTTGATTGCTTGTGGGGCTTCCCATAATTTTGTATGCGGGGTGGTAGACCTCAGGGTCTCCCCTTTGTTGGAACTCACGGTTTGGGGTTCTCATGGGCATGGGTTATCATTTAAAGGAGTTAGCATGCGGGGGGTTGGGGTCCCAGTACAAAATGTCGAAATTGTGGCGGACTTCTCCTTTGGAAGGCTGGGAAGTGCCCGATGTCATCCATGGTATGTAGTGGTTGGAAACACTTGGAAGAATGCGAGATGGTGGAAAACTCTTATTCAATTTGGATGACACGATGGTAACCCCTCTAAAGTGACCCGAGCCTCTGCCTCCTCTAATATCTCTAAGCTGATGATAAGAGGCTATAAGAGGATGGGGCTGATTTTGTTGGAATTATGCGACCTTGTTTCATCTAGTCAGCAATAAAATGTGTCTCATGCGAGGTGATTGACTGTGCTGTTACACAGTTTTTGAGGGCTTTAAGTCATTACCCCAGTGAGACTCGCAACCATGCTATTGTTCTCAAACGGAACAACTTTGGTAAATGCGCCCTTATAGATACCGCACCATTAGAAGTATAAAGTTGAACATGCGGTTTAAGACATGCTAAGCGTAGGAATCATACTGACCTAGTGTGACCAATTCTCGAGTCACATCTTCTTTATTCGAAAAAGGACGGGGGATGACGGTTTTGCGTAGACTACGAGATCTACAAGATCGAGCTATAGTCCTTAATGAATTCCCGTTCCGGTAGTAGATGAACAAACCGATCAACCGTGGTGCATTAATCTTTTCTAGAATTAAATCACCGGTCGGTATCATGCTTGGAATTCACTTGCATGACGGAGATGTTCAAAAACTGACTTCCGGAAGCGATAGAGGCCATTATGGTCTTGGTCATGCCGCTTTGGCCTTTCGATGCACGACATTTTAGAGTTTGATGAACTAGGTTGTTCATGATTATTTATAATTTGTTTAGTGTTTTGATGATGTGCTTGTGTCACGATGCCTCCTTGGAAGAACATGTTAGTCATCTTCGACTTGTACTAAGCTGCCTCGAAATCACAAAATTATTTGACGGGAAGAAATGCAGGTTGGACCCGACTCTGTGTTAAATGCCCAAACCGCGTATCATATTTAGGCGGGAGTTGACTTATATCTAAGAAGCAAACTCACGGCTATCACGAAAATTGACCGTCCCCATCCTCTAATAAAGAACTCGGGGCTTCCTTGGCAATTGGCGGTGTTGCGCGTTGTTGTGGTATGGAATATTGCCGGGGCCGCTCAAATCGGTTAAAGGATGCTTTCCTTTGGACTATAGACATAGAAGCTTTTGAGCTGAACAAATGACCTCTCTTCTTTGTTTTGGCCCTTCCTGATTTCACCCGAACCATTTGATACAGGCCCGATGCTTCCTGGCAGGGCTTAGGGTACGTAGCGTCGAATCATCGGCCCGTTTGCCTTGCCGGTCATCGATTGTCGCTGGGGCATGCGAAAATCAGTTTATGAGAGAGAATTAATGACCATAGTCTTTGTTGTTCAAAGCCCGGCTTCATTATCTGTTGGGGAGTAGGTTTCTGTGCATTGACGAAGCGTAGTTTAAAGTGACTGTTGAACAACGACTTATCTAACTTGATTGCTTGAAAGGGATGACAAAAATTTGTTGAGTTTTAACTTTGATATTGATGCTCGTCCTTGTCCCGGAAAGCAAAGTACCAAATGCATTGTCCAGTCCACAGCCAGCCAGATGCTCCATCCTTTCTATTCAGCGACTCTTCCTTATCTGTGTACCTTGACTAACTTGCTAACCCAGTGCAATAACACCTGATGCGATCCATTATTTATGATCACCTTTAGGACCACTGCTTCCCATCTGAATGCTCTCTTCTCCGACCATTTTATTATACAAAAAATAGGTTGGTCACTTCCCACATGAAATCTCCGTTCGTTACTTTGATTATGGGAGGGACATTCTAGCCTCATGGTGGTGTTTGGTGTCTTGAAACACTCTAGCAGCATTTATCTTTGGATTTATTAGTCTGGCATGAAAGTTGACATTGACACACAATTTGCTGTTGTGATGTATTGGAAAAATAAATACTCTAATTTGGCGGCTGCGGTCTTCTCAAACCACTTCCGTTCTGAAAAATGCGGGAAGACATTTCTATCGGATTTCATTGAAGGCCCCTCCGTGATCTGGGGTGTTGATTCTATCTGATAGTCATTACGATTTATTCTGTAGTATGGTCATTTCCTCGGCCTTTGCCATCCTTTTACCTTGCAGCTCATCGCCTCCTTTTCAATTCGGGAATGGTTGCTACATGGGTTTCCTAAATCTATAGTCTCAGATAGAGATAAAATTTTCATGTAGAGTACTTTTGGCAGTCCTCTTGAGAGTCGAAGTATAGATGAGCATCGCTATCATCCCAATCGATGATGGCAGTTAAGGTTATTAATTATTATCTTGAAACGTATCTACGTTGTTTTTAACAACTCAGGCCTCGGTCTTGGGCCGACTCTACCTTAGGCGAATGCTGATGCGACACTTTGTTTCATTCTGTAGCCTAATACTACTCACTTTTGGTCGTTTATGGGCGAGGCTGCCCCATATAAGAGGTCTTTACCTCCACCCCGCAATACGAAGTGGATAGATTACTACGGAATGAAGTGACTCCATGCTTCTTCCCTGAAGGAACACCTAGTTCGTGCTTTCAGTCGAATGAAATCTACCGGTGACCGCAGTCATTAGCGACTTATCCTTTAGCATTGGGGACATGGTTTATTTAAAATTTTGCCCTTATAGGCGTATCCTCACTATGAGAACTGAGCAAATGAGAAAGTTAGCACAGATTTTATGGCCCCTTCATCTATAACGTGTGGACAAGTGGCTTCTGACTCCGACTTAGTCCTCTTACACAATTCACCTGTCTTTCATATCTCGACCGCCTACAAATTGGAAATTTTCCTCCTTATGCGGATTTACCCACCCATATACCTGAACTTAGAAGCTATTGGTTGAATCTGGAGATGTGTTGGGTTATCGAAGTGCTGGCCCCTCTATTCCTCATGATGTGGAAGTCTTGATTAAGTGGAAAGATTTTGCTAAGGCTACTTAGGGGACCTGCCTCATTCGAATCAATTTCCCTCCTTCACCGCGAGGGTTGGTGTTCTTTGGAGTCGGGGGTATTGATAAGCCTCTATTCGGTTAACCTATTCTAGAAGAAGGAAGCATGTGCGACACGTGGGCCTCCCAAGATTTTATGGGGCACGTGTGTCTTGTTTCCGAATCTGTTTTGGGTGGGGTTTGGGGCTGAAATTGTGGGTTTGACGGGAAAATATTAGGGTTTGAAAGGGAAGGTTGTACCAGAAGCAAGTCGGGGCTACCTTAATTTTAATTTATTTGTAAGGATCAATCCTATCGATCTAAAGTGGAATGGGTTATGTGTTAGAGAAACATCACTTATGCCTTAACTATATACGTACCAATAGCACATTAGGGTTATAGAAGTGGTTTGAAAGTGACATAATATTTTTTTCTCTCTTTTTTTTTCTTTAATCGATTTCTTTTTGGTTTGAGTGGTGAAAATTTTTATCATGATGTTATGGTGCTTGGTCTTAGGTGCAAGAACATGTGTCTGCTTCTGTGTTAATTTTTTGAGGAAAACCAAGTTGTTCTCTCTCCAATATCAAATGAACTTGGCATATCAGTCCATTAAATTCCTTGTGTCTGGTCTTGTGATTGGATAATTTATTAAACCTATATGTTAGTTAACATGTAAAAAATGAAGGAAATCTGTTTTGGTATTGAAGGAAACCATGTTAATTTGGGTATTCTAATATTTGTAACAGGCCAGAAGATAGTTTTCAAAGAATCTTTTAGAAGAATTTCTATTGCTATATAGTTTGTGTGGTTTCTTTTGCTTGGATTTATACCTTCTCTTCTATTTTGTTCCAGGATCTATATGACACTTGTTGTCTTATAGATTTTTGGATCAATTTTGCTTTACTATCTCTTTTTAAGGCTTTGTTCGTAGCATAGTATTTGGACTTTTCATACCATTTTCTTGTGCCTAATCTTCCAATAATTTGTAATTGATTCCTGCCACTGGGGTATTGACCAGTGCACCTTCATACTTTTGTTTCACTCACTTGGATTGGCCTCTGGACTCTGGGTGTTCTTTGGAGCAACCATTCCACTATTATCTCTAGTATCATTGTTTTTCATAACTCTTCCTTTTCCTCTTGTCAGGTTGTTTATGATAGTCATGCTAGATCTGAGTACAGTGTGCTTTATGTTTCGAGAATACATTATTTACCTTTTTAATGATTTGGTACCTCAATAAAGAAGTGGCCATTGTTGCCTCCCAAAGATGGGAACACTACCGATTTGGTTTACTACATCGAAAATCTGGTGAGTATTCTCCTGTTATTCTGTTTTGTTTAGTTTATATCTATTCTGCATGTGGCTGTATTCTTTTCTGAAAATGAGGCACAAATGGGGTTTCTTAACTAGCATTTATTTATTTTTGCCGATTTCTATGATATATATTATTTGATTGGTTGTATCCATTATTGCATACAGCCACTTTATCAAATTGTCATAGATCAGCCCCAGTAAGTATAGTTTTTTGGGTTCTCCTGGAGCCCCTGTTGCTCTCAGATTTTTTTGCTTTTCCTCCTCCGTATTTTCCACTTTCTGTAACTTTTCATATTCAGTTTTAAAGCTTGAAACAAGTGAACAACCAAACTTTTCTAAAGCTTAAGCTTATGGATGGCTGTATCGTGCGAACACACGATAAGTCTTTTAAAGCTACCACGTTATTAAGCTTGTGGGGACCCGAAAACATTTTAAAGGCAAAGAACACATAGATCAGTCGATCACACGAGGGTTTTTCTTGGAGTGAAAAGATGTCCCTTTTTGAGTATATGAGGTTTTAATGTGGTTCTAAATGAGTGCATGGCACATCTGAGGATGAGATAAATCATTCCACTATCACCCCATAGAACTCTATTATTGAGGATAGAAATGAAGCACAACTATGTGAAATATTTAATGTTTGCCTATTTCTTGTATCTACAACTTGAACTAGGAGCACCATCACTTCTGTGAATGTCCCCTAGTCTACTCACATCTGTGGCACGATATTGTCTTGTATCTTTCCATCTCCATGCTCATAACCTTTCCCACTCATGGCTTGAATATGCACTTATAAGATGTTTCCAACAAATAACTTTCATTCCTTAGTTGCTATAGCTAGACTCTGTATGTATATGAAAGAAATTTGGTACATTTATTACCCATTAAAACTTTTATTACCAGCTCATCAGGAATAGTCTTTATTATTCCGAGAATGGTTTTTGCATGGGGCGTCCACGAAGAATCAAGGGTAACTCCACTCGCCAGGTGACCCAAGTGAAGAGGATAACTCTTGCGAATAAGTGTTTTCGCTACGCGAAGAGGAAGAGGAATCAATAAGACCATTACTCCATTGCCAAATTTGCTTGAAATTTAGATGCTATGGGAGCTTTTTCTAACCATTGTTGGCCAGGTTGAAAGATCTTACCACGACGGTCGCGAAACCTCTGTGAAGAGAGAAAAGGGAAAATCCCCCAATTTTGGCCATTATATTCACGAAAAAGCGACTACTACATTACATAGTGGACTTATATATATATATATATATATCACGTCTTTCAATAGTTATAATCTGATGAAAATAAAAGAAAGGAAAAGTACATCAAATACTCCTAACACTTCCACTCCGAGTTGGAGCATATATGTCATATGCATCGGCTTGTTACAAAATATATATTTAATTCTGGGACCTTTATGAATTGAAAAATGAGATATCATGTGAATTGATCATTTGAATTGAAACAAAACTAGTAGTCACACACATCACTGATGCGATCGCCTCCTGATGAGTGATAGTCAAACTTCGTGTTTGATTCTTTCATGGAAGGCTAGTTAAGAGCTTGATAATGAAGCAGGGCAGGATTATCATCAGAAGATGGAGCTTCATGCTTTTGCTCTTTCCGACTCAAATCTTGGAGGAGGGTGTCTCGATGCATATGGGTTCAGCATCATTCATGGGAGCATGATTTCGATATAGAAGTAGTGTATATCTGACCATACATGTTGTTTATTACTCTTCTGGGATGGAGTTCTGATGGCTCTGGTCTCTGAGGGTGAGACATTTATAAGTAAGTTGAACATTGATCTGCATACGGCTAGTAACCCGGCTTGAGCACAGGTATGACCTCACATTCTGTCGCAACCACCTTGGCACGGTGTACTTTTGATATATCGAAGAATCACAGTTCTAACATTGCATTATTTGTCATGAAGGTATTATAAGTCAGGCAACAACATTCCATGGGGAAAGAAATGTCTGTGCAGATGTGTGAGGTAGTTAAGTTTACACTCTCAGTTAATCGATATCTCACAGGATCTCAGGCTACACTGTGTAGTACGAGCTTTGACATTAGGATCATGGGTGTCCCTAGCAGTTTCTGATCCCAACATCCAAATTTCTTCCAGATGTTGAAAAAGCATACTTTGTTAGGAGAGGATTTTGAGCTAAGTTAGGCCATCTCAATTCCAAAAAAGTACTTGAAAGGTTTCCCCATGCAGCGTACGAAAGTGGGTGAAAAAGGTGTTTGCACTTTAGTTTTGAATACCATCTTAGTCAGCACCTGTAACCGACAATGTGATCCCGTAATAAACTAAAGATAAATACATTGCCTGAAAGTTATGATGGTAAGCGAATGGTCTGTACATGCTTCTGAAAGCATACTTGAGTCTTGAACTCATAGGAACTAAAGCCGCTGAAGCCGCATCTTCGAGGTGTTTAATGCATATAGAAGGCTAGTAACTTTGCACACTAAACTATACTCCAGAACATGAACCGAATTAGTTCTTTCCCCATGTAAGGCTGTCGCCGGCGGTCCTTGTGAAGGAAGGCGTTTTAATATCGATCATTGTTTGAAACATAGCGACCATGGAGAAGGGAGATGGGCCGGCGATCGCTAGCGGTAGGGAGAATGTGTCGCCATAATGCAGGAACCATAAACACCGAGGTATATCCTTTGCGACAATGGTGCCCAAAATGATCAACACCATCGGGACCCGACCTTAGCGTAAAACTGACTGACGACCAGCCCCGGAAACTTGCAAATGATGACAACCATGAGATCGAGTGCGAGTGCAGTCTGCAGGCGACCATTTCATCACCGACTTTCACATGCATGACCCATTTTGGGATGGGAAAGAACCTCTGGTGGTATTCTTAAGAAGAAAGCTGGTGTTCTTAGAAGAAACGCATAGGATATAGTAGAAATAAATGTAAGTAGGGTGAAGATAATCGGTATTAACTCGAAAAATTGTAAAATAGGATAAGGATTCTTTAGTAGATCGATTACCTTTCAAAAATGATAGGTAGGATTATCAATGAGAAAGCGGCCGGGGTAGGGATAAAGCGAAGGGATGAGTAGGATTCGCGAGGCCTCGTTGAAGGGAGAGAAATAGCAGGCAGTGATGGCGAGTAATAAACTTGAGTAGCCGAGAAGGTGCGGGTTCATCATCGAATATAAGGCGGGAGATGGCGGAAGGGTAAGACTTTAGTAACGAGGAAGAGACTTGGAGGAGGGGAGAAGAAGGGTGAGTCCTCGAAGAGGTGACATTCGCCAGAGAGAAAGTGATATCAATGAGTGGGAATAACGACGATAAGCATACGAGGAATCGAGTAGCGGTCATTTGTGGCTTTGAGGCGGAAAACTTGTCTTAATCACGGAGAGAATATGAACAAAACAAAGTCACGACGAAAATAGCGAGGAGGAAAGAAATAAAGTGGTTGGTCGAGGAAAGTGGGCCAGGGAATCTAATCGTGCCAGCACGGATGAGGGCATACGATTAATCAAATAACAAATTGCCAAGAACAACGTCCCACGAAAAGCAGACATGATGATAATGGAGGGAGGGGAGAGTGCGAGCTGTCTCGATAGGATGGCGATTCTTAGTTCGGCTACCGTTTTGTTGAGGGAGTATGAGCCGCGAGAGAAAGGGGCGGTAAAAGGATCCGTATTTGGGACATAAATGAAATAAAGTGCGAGAAAAATATTCCTGGCATTTATCCTTCTGCAACACCACGAATAGAAATATTGAACTGGGTCAGAATTTTAACGTAAAATTTCTGGAAAATAGAATACATCTTAGCTCGATTTTTCATTAAAAATAACCAAGTACATCGAGAATAGTTATCAATGAAAGTGACAAAATACTGAAATTTTCAACGTGATTCAATCTCTAGTTAAGTTGATATGGCGACTAAAAATCCTATTTTTACATATGTTATCTCTAGATCTCCTACTATCACATCAGAAAAATTGATTGGTAGTGAGAATTATCTTTCTGGTCGAAACAATGGAACTTCTGACAGTTCATGGGACAAGGTTATGAGGATCATCTTATTACAGGAGGATCTTATGCCTAATGTTAATGAGGTGCTTCGATCCATATGCAGTAATAAGATCTTTTTCTCTTCTCTTACCTCTGCCTCTCACTCACCTCTTTATTCGTAGGCCCAATGGTTCTCGTATGGCAAAAGGTAGTTTGACACATCATCTCCCTTCCTACCTCTCATACATCCTTTGTCTCAGTGTCCCTTCAATCTTATTTCCATGTAGGAATCCTCATTACTCTTAAGCGCTCCACATTATTTTTACATTAAATTTGTGACCTTGCGGGGCGAGATGCAGGAGAGATTGGCATCAGACGTGGAGTCTCGAGGCCTTTATCACCTCACCTCGAAATCATTTCACCAGGTTTGCGTTTTCCACTTTGATCACTCCTCTCCTGCATCCACAATGTGCAGGCCACCTAGTCTTTCTAAGTTCAGATGGTCACTCGTTTTCCACTTTTTCGTCACTTGCGTGTGAAGATCTGTCGACTTGAAACATATTAGGTGTCTCGTTCCCCAGCGTTTGAATAATCGGGTAGATTCACGTTGTTCTCTATATGGCTTGAAACAATCTCCTCGAGGCATGGTTTGGATTGAAGAGCCCTAATAGGAAGGAGGCGAATACTTAATTTGTGGAACTTAGAGATGAAGAAAGTGGCTGAGCCGTGGAGGAAGGCGGCGATGGAGTGCGGCGGGCAGGGGTATTAAAAGGTGGATAAGGAGGGGTTAGAGAGGGACCACCGGAGGGGATTGATCCAATGAAGATAGTGCGGGACGAGCTTGGAGATGGAATCTCGTGCCGGAAAGTGGGGCTGAAGCCCCACACGGCGCGGTCACGTGGGCATGAGCAGCCGGGAGAAGCGGCGTGTGGCGGTAGCGTGGATGTTGTTTCCGTGGGGTTTCCTCCGACGTGTAGATTGGCCTCGTGCGCCTCGGAATCTGAGGTTTCCAGTTTGAGAAGAGCTGGCCGGAAAAAGTCACCGGCGATGAGGAGATTTGACGGTGGCGGCAGAGGCAGAGGGTTCCGGAAGAAGAATAAAGTGATCGGAAGGAAACACGGTCACCAAAAAAAAAAAATTAGGTTTTCCCCTCTAACTCTGATACCATGTGAAGAGAGAAAATGGAGAATCCCTAATTTTATTATATTGAAGAAAAAATTGACTACTACATTACATATTGGACTTATATATATATATACATGCTCATGGGACCCACAATCCAGTAATAAAATAAAAGGAAAAGATTGTACAATATCTAACACCCTCCTTGCTTGGTAAAGCGCTAATGTTGGCAGAAAACACAAGAGAATTTGGATGGCAGCACCTCTTTGCTTATTTTGGACCGTATGGTTAGTAAGAAATAGTGCGGCTTTTGAGGACGTAGCCCCCTTTGCTCATAGAATGAAAGTTACTTTTTTATGTACCTTGTGGTCATGGGCAAATTTGTATAGTGTTGATAACACTGATTTTTTGGTGGATTTTTTGGCGTGGTTGGGGTCTAGGTGAGTTAGAGGGTTTTTTTGTTGGGTTCCCTTTTTGTATACCTCTAGTGTACTCTTTGGGAGCTTCTTTGCTCTTTTTTTGTCAATATATTGCTTTTTACCGATCAAAAAAAAAAAAAAAAAAAAACTTTCCTTTCTATAAGAAACTCACAATATTACATTCACACATGTCAATATAGAAAATATTTTACCGAATATTCTTTCTGAAAAGGAAACATCTGACAATTAGGAATTTGAGACCTTTCCTAACAAACTTCACCTTGAATCAACACAACCGTCCAATCATTTTCCATGTATAGTAAACGTTTTTAAGGGAACTTGTTGGGAACCAAATCTTTTTACTCCATAGTAGGCTTCCTTGTAATGCGTGGTTCCCTCTGTGTACCAGTCTTCTAATGTGTCACATTCCCCTTTTTGTGCTTTGGTTCCCTTAGATGCTTCATAGTTCCCACCTTGCAAGATGTAATAAGTGTTCAGGAGAAACTACTCTTATTTTGAATGACAAAAACATGCTTCTTATATCAAACACTTGATGTGAGACTAATGAACTATTCATGATTAAAATTCTTTGATGCTTTTGTATTACTTTGTTTTCCTTAGTTTTTCGAAAACTTCAACGAATTTTAATACCATATTTGAACTGCCATTTTTTTCCAATTTAAACTTATAATATTTGGGTCCATAAGCATGCACTCTAACACGTACTGTGTTAAAATCTGTGAATAACTTATTAATATGCAATCTTATGAAACTTATTTGAGGTTTGGATGGATTGGTTGCCTCAATATTTTTTATTTGCATAAATTATCCAGTAAGAGTACCGACTCCTTTTTGCTTGATCTAGTCAGCAAGTTCATTTTCAATTAGGGCGCATGGGTTTGTTTAGAAAACTTATTTTTTGTTACTTGTGCTTCTGGAGTAGCCTGGTCCTAGTTATGAATTTTTCACCATTCTTGACAATTGAGGCTTCCTGGTAGGATTTACAAAGCATTCTGTTGTTTTGTCTTTGGGTGCCCTTTTCTATTTGTTCTATGTACTTGCTTTGCACTCTGCTTTTTAGGCAACTGGTTATTGCCTATAGAAAAAGGGATCTTATATTTCTGTTAACTAATATTATGTATGTACATACATTTTATGTTGCTTCTTTTAAAAAATTTGGGGGCTTCTTCAGGTGGCTTTCTTCTCAGGAGAACTCTTGCTCTCCTTGCTACTATAGCCTTAGCAGCATCAGTGTGGCTCGTCAAGATCAAATAGCAATGGCTGCTCACCAAATATGCTTGCAAGTATAGTTTAGCTGTTCCTCCTCACAGATGCATTCGCTGCATCTGCTCAGGTAAACAAAAATTCACTCCCTGTACAACATATGGAATTTGTTCTCACAAATCATTTCCATTTGTTGCCTCTACTTTCCCATTTAATTTGTAGATATTTGACATTTTTTTATCAGAAACAAATATGTATATGTATAGTAGTTGTGAAGAAATATAAGAAAATGGCCAACTTGCTGATGATTGAATGAATTTCATGATACAAGTCCCCACTACTTATATCATCAGTAGGCACTTCTAAAAGGGAAACAAATCAAATCTGAAAAGGAAGGACAAATGTTATCTGAAAGGTAAGGAATAAGTAGGATGTTCGAGAATGTGTATATGATTCTCAACACTCCTTAAAATTTAGACGCCACCAGGTTATATGCTAAGAACATTCAAATAGAATTGAATCTTGGGCATCGGAGAGACTTAGTGAAAACATCTAGTAGTTGGTCACTCGAGTTGGCGAGAACTAAAGTAGTCATGCATCTGGGAGTGTCTTTCGAGATAAAGTGATAGTCCATGATATGTTTTGCTATTCTCATGAAGATTGGGTTGGAAACAATGTAGGGACAACCAGTTTATCACACAAGCGTCATTTAATACATCATTCAGTCTTAAACTCTTGAAGAAAATTTGTTTAGTCGTATAAGTTCGAGTTGCCCGAGTCATGGGTTCGTGCCGGCCAACCGCTAGACTACGGCCGCCTACATCTTGTTTCTTACTTTTTCGGGATGTTAAGTTGCCTCGATGATACCTATCGAAATTTGGGCGGTTGTCTTACGGAGGTGAGCACCAGCGATACGCGTCTGGCCATCGACAATGCGGGTGTGACATCTGTTTTCATATCTTCCATGGACCCGAGTTCCTTTGATATAGCGGAGAATACAGTTCTGACATCGATGGCTATCACTTGGTAGCCGGGAGCCCGACTAACTACGCACTCCACGGGAAAAGTGACGTCGAATTTGATGGTGGGGTGGTTGGTCTTCTCTTGGTCGTCGATATCTCCCTTGATCTTGTGGGGCTCCGGCATCCCAGGTTCGAAGCTTGACGGTCGGATCCATAGGGTGCCTCTACAGGGTTTACGGAGTTTAGCATACGGTTCCTTAAATATCTCAGACATACTTTCTTTCGAGACATAAACACGGAGTGCGTAGCATTTATCTGATCCAAAATCTTGAGTTTTTCACGTCTTTTGTCGAATAATAATTTGAAAGATCTTTATTTAAGTTTCCAGATACCATCTTGATCCTTTATTATAATAATATCGTCCATAAACAATCAGGATAGATGCCACTTTGTATCATGATGTTTATGATGATACTCGAGTCATACGAACTTTTGTACATGACTAAAGCGCGAGACGAAGCTGAGGGGCTACTTCAAACCATATAAACGGCGTAGCTGCGTATTAAGCGGACTCCTCGAGCAATAAATCCAGACACGGTTGCTCATATATACCTCGCCCGTGAGGTGTGGCCATGAAGGACATTCTTGATGTCCGATATCTGAGGGCGAGCTCATGCAGGCGTAGATAAGAGACCGACGGAAGCCATCTTGGCAGCGGGGAAAGTGTCGCCAGTAATCGAGCGGGGATGAAATATCCGATATATCGATGATATATCCTCCGACTATATCAAGTATCGGTGATATTCGACCGCGATACCGACGTGGCCGATATATCGTCGATATATCGGTTTTGAACCGATATATTGTGGAAATATCAGTGCATGGCGCGTAGTAGTTTAATTTTTGGTAAAATATCGGATATATCGGGGATATATCGATGATGATATATACAAGGATATATTGGAATGCCCAATGACCAGATTTGAAATCGACAGTCACGGCTGGTTATCGTTAGTCTACAGTTTAATTTTCACGATATATCGATATTCATGTAAAAATATCCACCGATATATCTCTGATATATCCGATATATCCGTAAAATCCAAGTACCAATATATCCGTCGAAACCGATATTTTCAGCCTTGGTAATCGAAGCCATATATCTTAGTATACCCCCCTTAGCAGCGAAGCAGGCGCCCGAAGCGGCGATCACCTACGGTCCACGAGCGTCTGTAATATAAACGTCGCGGTAAGCGGGGGGAACTGCTAGCGGTAAGGACTAGGTCCATTGTTCGATGAGAATGCAAATAGCAATTTCTTCAATATTACACTGTTTTCAGCCCGAATGAGAGAGGGCCTCATGCATGATGTGAAGAAAGCGAAGACAAAGGTTGAAATAAAAGCAGAATATGGTGAAGATAAGCTGATGATAGGAAGACGAAATTATAAATAGGATGGGGATTACGAGGAGGGGGAAGGTGTGCCTTCCAGAGATGGCGTGGGAGGATCGGTGGGAGGCAATTAAGATTGGCGTCGTGGAGGAGCGCCGTGGGAGATGTGAGGCGATTGACCGGTCGTGGATGAGTATAAACTGTGAGCGAGGTGGAGTAGTGAGGACTCGGATGATAGAGTCGAAATGGGAAATGAGAGGTAGAGATAAGACCTCGAGTTAGGCGGTGGGAGTAGAAGATAGAGAATGTTAAAAAGGTGACATTGGCCAGGCTTGAGTATCGTATGTATGGAGGCCAGCCATGGTAAGCTGTTTTGAGGCGGGAATAACGAGGAAGGGTGCACCTCGCGGCCTTGGCAGGAAGGGTTTATCTTGGCTAGGAGTAAGTATGTGAATGAAACAAATGCATCAGAAAACATGGAGAATGAGAGTTGAGTGGAAAGAGAGAGATAGAAACTTGATCACTCGGACTGGGAAGAGGGCGTACGATTAATCCCAAATGGCGGCCGGTTAAGATAAACATTACCCCAAAGAAAGCGTTGAAGCGGCGTATGGTGGAGGAGATGAGTCTGGGGTTGTCTCGACTAAGTGACCATTCTTGTGCTTTCGACCATCCCGTTTTGTTGTGAAGTGCGCTGAGAAAGGCCAGATGAAGAATCTCATGGGAGGATAAAAAGTCGGAAAGGCGAGGTATTCCAGGGGCATTTATCTTGCATGAGATGCGAATAGAGTATGAAATTGATTGCGAATCTCGTGAAAATTTTGGAATCACGAAAATAGCTCCTTAGACTCTTCATTAAAAATAGCTAGAGACGATGGAAAAATCATCCAATAAATGTAACAAAATCACAGGAAACCTGAGTAGAGCGTAGTTCGGGAGGGACCCCGAACATCGGTGTGGGCGAGCTTGAAGGAAACTTGAGTCGGGACTCTACAGGCGCTTAGGAGCAGAGAGCAATTATGTTTCCCGAGGTTGACCACGACTCACCTCTAGTGAAGGTAAAATTTGGAAGCGAGAAACCATCTTTGGAGCTTGGAAATGTTGGATAAGCCAGAGAACTGACGATGGACGAGAAGAGGTTCATCATTTGAAGTGTAGATGGTGAAAGGTAAATTCGGCCGAGATGATAAGACCTTGAGACTCATGTCACATCTGCATTAGTGATACTCACGCACTCCGGAGTCCTGTGAGTGACATAAAGTGAAAAGGTAATCAAACAGTTAGGTCATAAGATTAATTTGCATTAGAGATAGGGTCAAATGGAGAATCGGGGGACATAGAGAGGGGTGAAGTAAGAGGAAAGATGGGAGTAGACATCTTGGATTTGTTGCCTTTGACATCTGGTTTTGAGATGATCAGCCAGAAGTAAATCGTGGGAATTGATGAATGTAAGGAAGGGAGGAGATCATGATGGTTGTCAGATCAAGTATTCTGGGAATCCGAATCTATGAGCCAGAGGTGTGTAAGATAGGTGACGTGCGGTTTTGCGGCGTGAAGCGATGACGATTGGCGGCATGGGTGGCCAGCCTCCTCATATTCACGGCGTAAAGTCACTCCACGAGATGGAGGCGGGCGATCCTCGGTTGGAGGTGGAGGTGGTTTAGAAGATTGGGCTCACATGAGCGATCTGGGAATTGGGCGACCTTATAGCGATAACAACGGTCTCGAAGGTATTTCGGTTGATTCCCTGATGGAATAATAAGGTCGTTTAGCTCTGGCCAGTGGCCGTCACGAATACTCAAAGGGAATCATGGTGAGGGTTAGATGAAGCTGACATCTTTGAGGTGTTTGGGGAAACCTCGGAGTGTAGAGACTTCAGGAGTACAGCCGATGGATGGAGTAAACACAACCAGCGAAGATAAAAATGTCATTAAAGGTCGGGATAGAGCCCGTGAGTTTGTTCTGGATATTGTCAAACTCTATACGAGTTTAATAAAGTAAGGATTATAAGGATTTGATCCATGTTGAATGATAGGCCATGGGAATCGGTGACTTCAGGCATGTGAGATATGAGCTCGTTTTTTGGTCACGGAACACGACATGGAAGAAAATTCCGCGCGAGCACATCCGGACTATCAGCCGGAGGAATGCCTGATAGGCGTGAGAGCATCGTTAGTATGCCAGTTCTTTCTTGGATCCGAAATGGTGAATGGTGATATGTAATCCTAAGGTTGTCAGTGTGTTGGGCTCGGTTGCTGGAGGGAATATTACGGGTAAGGTGTGGTTGTAGCGGCTACCATTTCGGTATACCATAATGTAAGCGAGGTGGCCCGGGCGATAGTTATCACTTCCCTTGGAGTCGATGGGCCGAGTTATCGGCGGGATTCAGGGACTAGAAACAAAAGAAAAGTTTGGAACTGTGACCGTAGTAAGAAAATCAATAAAATCGGCCGGAAGCTACAAATGTTAGAAGGTCGGAGCTGTGTGGAGGGTGTTGGGCGGTTGGAAAAAATTGACCAGATCGGAAAGTCGAGAGAAAGTACCGTCAGAGGCCAAAATGGGCCAAAACAGCAAGAGATGGAGGCTTGGGATTGAAGATCTAGAACTCTGATACAATCGTGACGAGCAATTAGGAGAATCCGGTGGTTGGAGGGTCACTCATGCGTCCCAACATGCCACCCACGAGCCGACGCGTGAGGGACACCTGCCGGAGAAAGACATGTCGCCAGCCCAGTGGCGCTGGGAGCTCGATTCTGGGATTTCTTGCCTCGCGTGGATAGATCGGTTTATTCGGCGAGTCAACTAGTGGGATATCTCATCGGCGGTGTCGGCGAAAGAGCGTTGGTGATGATGTGTTCCAATGGCGACGAAACTCCCGATATTTTAATGATCAAAGGTGCAAATTTGGCGAAAGAGAATCGGCCCATTAGATGGGTTGCCCAGATTTAGAACCACGTGAAACCCAACCTAAACCTTCAGCTCACGATACCATGTGAAGGAAATATTAGAAAATGATGTTTTTCTTATTGATTGAATGAATTGAGTACATGTCCTACTCTTATATAAAACCGAGAAGATATAAAAAGGAAATAAATCCGTCTGAGAAGGACAAATATTGTATATAAGAAAGAGTGAGAATGAATCGAATATTCCAAGAAATATCCTATGATTCTCAACATGTTAAAGGCATGATATTCATGAAACCAGAATGCTCTGGTGAACTTTTAGGAAGTTGATATTTAACATGGTATCGATGTAGTTTAATAGGAGGTCACGGAGTTCCAGACCACCTTTCTGCAATTTATTCCCCGTTTATTGATTTGAGAAAGTCCATGGGAGGACTCTATTTGGTTGTTTGACTCTCCACGTCTTGGGTGTATTGTTGCCGTGAGAAGTATTAAAGACATGATAGTCATATTAAACCCAAATCCTACGAACTTAAGCTTTTAGGGAGAGTTGGTCGTTTAGCAGTAGTAAAGTTGACGAGAAGGATGAAAGACCCTTCTCATGAAGTACAAACCTTGATCAAAGTAAGACTATATTCCACCGTACATCAAGAAATATAAATTAGAATTCCTTGAGAGTGTTACAGTGGGGATTGTCGCGACAATGATGATAACAATGGAAGAAAAACAAGAATACACAGATTTTACATGGTTTGGTAGTGTGCCTACATTCACGAGAACGATGGCTTGAACTTTTCACTATCACTAAATAGGGTTACATAGAAGGGTATTTATAATAACCCTGGATATGACCAAATTACAAAAATATTTATACCTAAATATCTTTGTCTTGTTCCCTGATAAGGTACCCGACCCTTCTAGCCTCAATATGAGCCTCATGCTTCATGGGAGTGGGAATAGTCATTCCTTTATCCATGGTTTCTATGTTTGGATAAATCTTATGAAGATTTTTATTACTATTTATTTTTTATCGACTACTTTGTTGTGCATAGCCCATAAACTAAAGCTTAGAAAAGTGAAAGCATGATTTTTGCTTGGTTACTGCTTATACTCTCTAGCTATGCCAGTTTTTACACACTTTTGTTTTGGCATCTTATTTACTTTTAGGCCATGATTGCAAGTTCTTTATCAAGGTGACTACAAGACTGTGAAGAATTACCACTGGCCCAAATTCAGGGTAGATTATCTTACCTAAGTCTCTCCGTTATCTTGAGTTTCTGCCACCCCTGAGGTAGGGTAGAGTATCCCAACTTTATCAAGAGCTAGATTGATTGGTGTATTATGGGTAGAATATGTTTTTTCTGATTCTGTTTGCATATGTTTTCCAGACAGGATTATTCACTGGTATTTCCTTGGCTGTGGCTTTGAGTGCATTTTATGGTACCTTAGCCACCATATTCACCAAGGACATTGAAGTGTTAGGAATTGTTAAGACTGGGGTACTGGTATGTATGCACGTTAGTTTCTTTCTTCAAATTTTAGCTTCTACTGAATCTCGAGTTCTTACTCCTTTCTGAATTTATTTGGTTGTCTGTACCCAGTCAACCTATAAATTCTTTGGCTTTATTTTGATGGCCTCCATTTTGGTGCATCAGACTTCCCATATGCTGCTCGCTCTATGGTAAGCTCCTCTCTGTCAAAGTTGGAACATTTCTGGATTTGTTAACCAGGATGTCAAAGTTCACAGATATGGCTTCTTTTAACATTCATAATAATTGATAGATGGTGGTTGGGAACAATATCTTCTGCCTTTTTGCTTTATGTTCCTTCTCTACTTAGTATCTTCCCGGAGTTGGCTGGGGCTTGGCTTCTCTTTATGGGCTTGCGAATGGCAGCAGGAGTGACCAGGTAAAATGTAGTAGCATAAACTATTTTCGGTTAAAACCCATGAGAAATTCAGTTCTTACGAGATATAATTTATTAATTGGTGACCAACCTGACAGTGAGGCTTACCTTCCCAAAATATGAAATTGATAAAGCACTGTTTTAAGTTATGGGTTCATGGATTTGTTGGGAGTGCGTACAGCGGGTGTTATAATGAATTTTGTTGTAAGCATTATTTCAGAAGTACATGATTTCAGAAGTGCATGATTTCTTTAAAGGTGCATTCTTTGTGAATCATTGCATATAAGTATTATTTGACATGACTTAGATGTTCTATAAAATTTTCTGGAAGGTATTATTCATTGTCAAGGTGTTCGTTCTTCTGAATTGGTGGGCAAGCTCAAAGCCTCATCTTGTCTCAGTTTGGGCATAAGAAATCTTAAGGAAAGAAAATAATGACGAAAGTAGAGAGGAAAAGTGGAAGCGAAGAAAAATTGAAGGAAAATAAAAAATTGGTTTAAACTTAATGAATTAATTCTATATGTTTATTCAAACTCATTTTATTTGATTCTCTCTCTTATATAAGGACTAAGAATTTTAAAAATATATAAAATTTTGAGGAATTTTGATTGTGTTTGATTTTCTTTTATATTTTCCATGGTGAAACCAAACATGAGAAAACCATTTTCTTTAGTATTTTTTCCTTTTCTCTAGTATTGCTTTTTATAGTTCCAAACGAGCCTAAGGGATGGAAGTGATGTGGCTTAACTGGCATCTAGACCTTCCTCTCTTAGATGTAGAGTGAAATAGTCATCAAGAAATATGTGAAGAAACTTTAGACAAAATAAATATATAGAGTAAAATAAAAACAGCAAGATATTTTAAATTAATCCATTTCTTGGTCTTATGTTAACTTGGGAAGAGTATTTGGTGGTCTTCTGGATGCTAGTAGTGTTAAGAACCCCCTTTCAACCAAAACTTCGAAAACGTGCCTGTAAGGTTGTCCCAATTTGTGTAGATATAGTAACCTTATGAACCTATGGTCTTATTTTCTTGTTTCAAACATGCTTATGTTTTTATATTCTAATAACCTATATTTTATTTTTCAGATTATTATCGAAACTGGTCCATAATTAGGTTCTGCATGAGACTTCAGATGGCAGAGGTTGGTTTATTTTATATTTCTGGATCAGAGTTATCTAATTTGGATTTTGCTTGTATTTAGGTTCATATCCTTCGTCTAGCAATGTTTGGATACTTATGCTGACTGGTCTCCAACTTGGTGGTTCGATAATTTTCCTTTCTGTTCTACTAATTATGCTGTCCTGGCGAAGGTTGATCTTTTGTAATGCACAGAGATGGTAAAGTATTTAGTTTGGGTTACAAGAAGTTAGTTCTAGAAACAAGTTTCACATTTACCTGAACAAACATTTCCAGGTGAAATGCACTTCATGAAGGATCAGAACCAACCTTAAGTCATTTGCTTCTAACTGCTTTTTAGTGATATCAACTGCCTAATTAGGATGCAGTATTACAGAATCAGTTATAGTAGCGCAATTTGAGATCTTAATAGTAAGGATCATATGCCTATATTGCTTAAAAGCATAGTTTCAGTGGTCACGTGAACCTTCTTTATATGCATGTGCACTGTATACTTTTTTCTTGAAGTTTTAGAGGATACTGATTATTATCCCATTCACATGAATATTTCAAAATGGTTGATGTTTGAATATACTGTACATTATTTATCTTTTTGATAGATAGGCTGTGAGAGGTGAAAAAAAAATATAATGTACATTATATCACATAAGCTTTTGACAATTTCTTTTGACACCTGGAGACACATACCGTATCTGACAAGAGTGCCGAAGGACATCTAATATAGGCCTCAAAGAACCTTAGGATGATATCCAGAGTCTTCTATGTTTTATTTTTTTATTTTTTATAAGTAAAAGTACTATATTAAAGAGAGGACTGCCAAATAACAAGAGTCTTCTATGTTGCTGTCACCTATAAATTTGATCTTGTGAATATATTATCTAAAAAAGTTCTAGCTTTCTCATTATGGCATGTGCTAAAATTTCCATATGTGATTGTATTTTTTTTACTGGCTTAATGAGTCTTGCTTTTGATGTGAATACTGTATTGTCCTTAGCAAACTCATTGGTAAAATCAGGAAAGTGAACAGTATATCAGAAAACTGATGTGAACTGGAACACTGGGATGAAAGATGTGTTTCATTGCCGATAATATGATCATTTGGTTTGAGAAAGAATGACCCAAATTTGATTAATGCTTGTATTTATAATTCAGAAAGGATCAGCAACAGTATGCTATCCTGTATCTCGGTGGAAATATGGTTATTTCAGATTTTCATTCTTTTTAGCACCCGTGTAATTTGTGTATGTCTCCTCTCCCTTGCTTCTCTCTCTCTACTGTACCCTGGAGCAGTATGCATGGTTTTTAACTTCGGCAAAATGTTAATGGGTTATCGTATTGAACTTTGTTTGATGTGGCTACATGATTTGAATTTACACTACCCAAATTGGCCCAATTCTCTCTGAAGGAGGTGTCCTTATTTCTCATTTCTTGATGTCATACGCAGGTGATTAATTTTGGATCAAAAACTTCTTAACTCAGTCTATGATAGAGCCCGGGAAACCAGCTGACGAATGGCATTTGAATGTTCTTTGACGATGAGCAGTTTTTTAATCTCTAATTGATGAAATTGCATTGATTCATTTTTTTTTGTCAATACTCAGAATCTTTTTTTTTTGACATATATTCACTTTGCATTACATCATAGTATTATGTTTTGAGTTTGGGGCCAAAATGACTTTATTATTAAAAAAAATATTGATTTTATGCCACTTTTGAAACTATTTTCAATATAGCTCTCTTATATCATGTAGGAGAAATGTTCAATTTTTTTTTAAATTTTTTAATACAAATTAGAAGCCGTGGTTTAACTGTGGCTTCATTTTTGAACTAAAACCGTAGTTAGAAATCATGGTCTGATTTTTACAATAAAGCATGATTAAGCGAGTAGTTTCATTATTTGAAGCCCCAAAACGATTTATGTAATTACGTCTTTAGTTTAAAATGAAGCCGTAGTTTTTACTTCACGACTTCTAAGTAAATTTTAAAATAAAAAAATCTAAGTATCTTTGTTACGTGGTTAAAAGGGGGCTATTATTTTGAACAAGAAGTTTCAAAAGTTGCTTAAGATGAATATATGTTTTTATTATAAAATGATCATGTGGACCCAAACTCATTATGTTCTTTTCCTCACAAATTTATCTACTTATGCCAGCCTAAACTCTTGAAATCTTTTTACTTTTATTGTTATTCTTTTTCCTAAATAAAAGTTCTCTCTTGAATCTGTTTTTCTATAAATTTTGTTTTGTTTTTCTTTGAATTCTGTTTTATCCTACCAAGAAAACAAGAAGCCAAAGTTCCCTGTATTAATCTAGAACAAAGGAATGGTGGTTGTATATCTTAGTCAAAGTTCCATTTATGACTTAGAAGTGAGAAAAATATTAGTGAAACAACAAAACAACATATAGAAGATAAAGTAAGTAACATAATTTAGTTCCTTGTTTTGTTTTATAATTATTTCTAATAAAGAATAAGTAGAGAATATAGGAAATAATTAAAACCAAAATATTACATATAAAATTACTTTTTAAAAATATATTTGAAAAATAAACTTTTTGTATACTTGTACGCATCAATCATAGTCTCCTTTTTTCTTCACTTTCTATTTTTCTTTTCTAACTGATCACATCTTTCTTAAGTAAGAAGGGTTGATTTTTAGTTTGAAATCAACTATTACTACCATACTTTTTTTTCAGTCTCATCTACAAATAAAGTGATTATTTCGTAAAGATTTAAGTATTTTGTTTTTCGTATTATAAATCGTTTAATCACATTTGATTTGATGTCGAACACATTATGGCGTATATTTTCAAATCGTGCTGTTGTGATATTTTATTTTTACGTGGGTGATTAGTCGAAGATATTAAATTATGATTATCGTACGTGGTGAATGTTTTAGTCGATTTATATTATCGAATTTATAGGTTTTATATCGATTTATTATATTATTAATTTAGATATTATTTTATTCTTTATGATTTTTAGTAATTTATATATTTGATCTATCGATTTATCGTAAGTTTGAATCAATAAAATTAATTTTTCTTTCAAAACATAATAACGAACGTATTGAAGACTTTTTAATTCTCTAGTAATTTTTTGTATAAAATATCTTCGAAAGTACTTTCCTAATAAGGTCTTTTAGAATCTCTCCTCTACATGGGACGCTTTGGCCTATTCGTTTCTACAACTCTCCTCTCTGTATTTCCCTAAGATGTTTCAAACAATTATTTTGAAGATTATTGTGAATCTCTTATTTTTCTTTTTCCTGTTTTTTTTTTAAAAAAAAAAAAAAAACCCTCTACATATTTGTCTTGCCATAATCTTAATCATGTCCCTAGATCTTTTTTATTATTATTTGTCATGTTGTAGAGGACTACATGTCTATAATAGACAATTTATTTTCTGTTGCTACTGCTTCTAGGCCATAAAGAGTGCCGCTACTCCCATGTCTTTGTTCTTTAAATCAAATGGCATATACAAATTTTTTTTTTAAAAATAAAATTAAAGGGAGCAATATAATGAAACTTATTTGAGGTGTTGATGGAAATGCCATAATTTAGGGCTTCAAATTGGTTCCTATGTTGTCTGATTACAAGGACTTCATTAGTTTTAGACGTGACAGATGCTAGGCTGTCTTTTTAATTTTTGGCTTTTTAGTGGGACCTATTATTAAATTTTTAGTTCATTTTGATTATATTTTATTTATTTTTTTACTTCTAGAAAATTTTAATAGTTTTTTTAATATTTTTCTTGAAACTAAACATAATGGACAATGTTCCAATAGAAGCCTACGTAAGTAGTTCAGAACTAAGGGCATAAAAGGTCCCAGTTAGATCTCAATGGAATAATTATGAAGCTAAATATTATGATGTATTGTAAAGTTAATATATATAAAAAATATAATGATTAACGTAAGATATAGAATAAGAACTTTTTTTTTTTGAGACAATGAGGTGTTTTAAACATGTCCGTCATAGAAATTAGGAATTTTTTATTTATAAAAGCGTGAATCTTTGACTTTGATTTAGAAAGTAAAATACTTAATCATCCCTTTGCTTATTATGTCGTTTAAACATATTTATGTTCTTTTAACTATAATTTTTAGGTTAGGAGATCGCAATGACCATAAAATCTTATTATAAAACCTGTACATGTGCCCAAGAATTCAATTTAAAATCAATTAATTAAATTAAAAGAGATACTAACCAAATGCAACGTTTTTTTAAGAAGTCCATTTTATAGAGGTCATTTCTATATATATATATATATATATATATATATATATATATAAATTGAAATTTGGATATTGCTACTTGAGGATGATATTAGTTAGGAAGATTATTGTAGTTCTTGTTTCAATGTTACGTGTTTCATAGTCTTTCGTCACACACAAAAAATA
This sequence comes from Tetrastigma voinierianum, assembly GCA_016808115.1. NCBI lineage: Eukaryota > Viridiplantae > Streptophyta > Magnoliopsida > Vitales > Vitaceae > Tetrastigma > Tetrastigma voinierianum. The sequence goes on from JAEQBH010000589.1 coordinate 41,275, forward strand.
AAAAATAAAAAATCAAAGAGAGAAGAATATAATATTCTTTTAATTTTATCATCAGAACTTTTGAGATTTAAGTAGCATTTGTTTTTGAGCATCTTTGAAGTATTAACTATTTGTTTTGAAATTTTTAAAAAGTTTTGAATATAAAAAATAGAAAATATTTGGTTTTTATTCGAAAAAGTTATTACCTTGAAAATAGAAAAGCTGTCGTTCTTGATAAAGAAGAGTGTGTCTGGCCTCTGGGATGTGGACGAGGGTTTGGGACCAGGATGATCAAAGTCGGCCATTCATTTATTTTTCGATTCAGCTTATCTCGTTTAAAAAATTCATGATGCAGGCGGAGATGAAAAATTCTCAAACTCGTTGGTTTTACATTTATTTTTATTTTATTTTAATTTTAATTTTTATATTTGCATTTTTTATTTTATTATATTAAAATTAATATTTTCATAAAAATAAAATATTATGAATTTTACAAATTATTTATTAAAAAACATTATAATAATAATTATTATTTACATTAGAGTATAAAATAAAATAATAAAAAAATTTAAAAATATAATTGGGGTAAGAGCACATTATTATTATTTTGGATCACGTAGTTCATTATTTTCATTCGGAGTCCGTTTCTAGAAATAATTTATTTATTTTAGGTTCGCTTTTTATTTTAAATGGCTTAGTTTAAATCGTTAAATTTCGAGTTTTAAGTAAAAATCTAAATAAAGCGGATACGAGTAGCTTATCAGCATAGAAAATCGGAAGAATTTAAGCATGCAATTGACGAAACTTTTAAATCATTTTAAGATTTCAGAGCCAATTTAATGGCGTGATAGTTTAAATCAATCAAGAGATAAAAATTTTTAAGGAACTTCGCGAGCGCATGATAATTTATTATTTTTTATTAATATTTTATCGTTTTAAAAATTTTAATTTTAAGTTTATAAGAATGTAATCGCGAGCGGAGTTTCGGATTTAAGAAAATGCATCTAGCCACTATTAAAAAAGCACGATTGTAGATTAAAGTAAAAATTCATTCGAATTAAAATGGGTTGGGATGGAAACTCAAAATAATACGTTATATTATTATTTTTATTCATTATTTAATATTAAAAAATGAATAATTTAATACTTAATGTTATTAAATACTATTTAATAGGATAAAAAAAAAATTATATTCGGAATTGAGTAAAAAAAACGAACGCGACCATAGTTTTCAACATTTTCTAGAGGATGAGCCCATAGAAAAGAGCCAACTAATAATAATATGAGATGGATAGGGTATGAGATAATGTGTACGTGTGGACGTTCACAGATTCACCACTCACAGATCTTTGTCGCTGTTTCAGTTTGGTACGATCTGATTAAATGGGCACGATTCCTATTTGACAATGTTGATGATAAAATAAAATAAAATTAATTTCATTACTGTCACACTTCTATCATATTCTGACAAGTTTTTATAGGGTTGAATTACGTTTTGTGTATAATATGGAGGGTAACAAATTAAAAAAAGGATTCTTCTCTCAAGCTAATACAATTTTTTTAAAGAACAAACTAATGACCAAGAGTAGTTTATTTGTCTATTTACTTGGAATTTTTTAAGTTATTATTGACTCCAGTAAGTCAATGATTATAACATTAATGTAAAATTTTTAATGCCACAATCAATAATTATGAGATTAATTTAAAAATTCAATATCATAACTAATGACTACAGAATTACTGACAGAGCATTAGTTTTGAATAACATTATGTCCAAAACTCTTAAAACTATATATCAAAAGGTACACATATAGTAATATGTACTTTAGAATTTAAATCCATAAAATGTTTCACATAATGCTCTCTTATATTCCAATACTCATTAGTTTTGAACATGTATTAGGTTGATTTTAATTTTTTGGATTTTTAGTTGAACCTATTATTTTTTTTTATATTTATTAACTTTACATATTATTTACTTTGTTCTCGATTTGATCGTTACCGAATGTACATCTTATCGGCTTTTATCGAGCTTGAGATTAGGTACGAGGACAATGACATTCTACTATTAACTTTTTAATACACTTTGATTATATTATATTTTATTTATTTGAAAATTTAATAGTTTTTTTAATATTTTCTTGAAACTAACCATATTAGTTAACGTATGATATAAAATAAGAACTCCCTTTAACAGGGTCTTCTTTACAACTTTTTTATTCTTTATATATATATAATGAAATTTGGATATTGCTACAAAACCTACAGCCAAGAGGAATAAGATGATGGTATTCTTTTATTGGAACATTTTGAGATGTTACGTTTTCAACTCTTGTGAGTAGATCGAACCACCAGCCCATTGGAAAGAGCCAACTAATATGAGATAAGCTCTCCATGATGTGTACACCTGGTAGACCATTCACAGTCTTTTCTTGATATTCAATTTGGTGCGATCTAATTGAAACAGACACTATCCCTTTTTTGGCAACGTTGATGATAAAACAAAATAAAATAAAATAAATTTCATTTCAAGTTTATTATCCATTTAAAAGAGAGTCAAGACTAAGAGTAGAGCAAATAAAATTAAAAATACAACGATAATGATATGTTCTTGTCTGAACAAGAACTGTTCCCATTCCCATTCCCATTTGATATTAATAATTAATTTTGATGATGTGCATATTTGTAGTCGAATGGGCCATAAGGTTGGAAGAGTTCAGCAATGAAGCCCTTCTTTCTCTTAGGATTCCATCCCATGTCCTTGCAGAGTTGATCGTTGTACCATATATGAATTGCAGCTATGCATGATCTCCGGTAGTACTTACCACCGTCGTATCGCTTCATGTATTTGTCCCATTTTTCTGCATCTTTCTCCATCTCCTTAATGCTTGGTGGCTTGAATGTTCCGTCAAGAAGCTCCGCCACCCACCGGCACCTCATCTCCGATGTGTACAAGTTTGAAACACTCTCTGAGAATCCAATCACCGCTAACTGCGGGATTCTCGCTTGAATACACTCCCTATACTTCATCTCGTCAGTCTAAATTTGTGTGCGCCTACCCATATTTGGTAATTTAGTTCATCACTTCAAATACGTCACTCTAAATTTGTGTGAGCTGCCCATATTTGGTAATTTTAGTTACGTGGGAGATGCTACTTACTAAGAAATATTTGGTTAAAAAAATTTAATATTTTTCTATGTTTTTCTTTGAAAAATGACTTACTATATATAAAAATAAATATTTGGCTAAAAGACATCAAATAATTCAAAGTTTGTGATTCTAACATTTCCCATGTTTTTGTTTTTTTGAAAAATAACCTATTTTGGACAATTTTTTTTTTTTTTTTACATTTTCATGTATTTACATTCTCTTAAAAAAAAAGAGTTATTTTTACAAAAAGATAAAAAGAACATTTTTATCAAAATCATGCCAAAAATTGATGGTATGTCCGATATTAGGTTTTTAAAAGGTTTTTTAATTAAATCACCCTAGATAAAAATGACCCTTTATGTTTATATATGTATCTTATGAAAAATGTATTTTATTAAAAATAAGAAGAAAATTGATGAGGCCTTAAGGACTCATTTAGTTCATATTTCTTTGAAAAAAAAAAAAAAAAATTATTTTATATTCTAAAAGATAAGGAGAACAATGAAAACAATGATCAACATATTTCTGGCTCTTGTTTTTTACATGAAAAACACATAAATGAGAAACATAAAAATCTTAGGGATAATAAGAATTTTAAAAACACTCAAAATAACGTTCTCAAAACAATTTTAAGAACATAAACCAAAAACAAATCTTGATTTGTTTTGGAAAGTTCTTTGAATTGAATCACCCACCATTAACCCGTAGAGCAAGAGACGCGGTTGAGAGCCGACAATGGAGTCTCTAAAAGTGGGGAGAGACAAAGATGTTTTTGAGCTTCTCATCTCCTTTGTACCCTGTTGCCAGTATGACCAAATCCGTCTCTAGAGGTGTGTTTTCCTCCATCTACCAAAATTCCTTCTTTACAGAAACTGAACTTGGGAGTTTTCTTCAGTTGGATACTTCCCTTTTCGACCCTCTCATAGAATTCTTCTGGCACTGTTGAGACCAAACAAGAGTTGATCTGATTCAGAAAGCTGTGCTTTGGGACCATCCCGAATTTTTCTAGGGACAGCTTCTTATGTGAGATTCCCAATGAATTTCGAGAACACCCATCTCTCTGTCAAAGATTAATACTACAATGTAATTACATTAAAACATTAAGGAAAGGTATTTGAAGAATACATTTAATTTATGGTAGGGTGATTTTGATTAAAACATCTTTGAAACATTGAATTTCCGAAATCTAATTTCCATCATTTTTTACCTGCTATTTTAACCAAATATATATTTTTTTTGATGGTATTATCGTATATAGTTATATACATACTCAGAGGTGAAAGAATGGCAGCGAGGAGGCTGAGGAGGAACCCTTCACCGGGCTTATGAAGCAGAAGCTCCGCAAAACGGTTAAGATACAGATATGCTAAAGGTACTCTATGGCAGTAATCCGCACATCTAGTGTCTGTTCTGTACAATACTCTGCAAGGACGTTCCGTCTTGCCAAATATTTTTAAGTATACCTCGGCCTCAAATTTCTAAGGTTTGTTTACCATGAAAATGGACTAGAAATGTTACTGTTAGTAACTGTAAGCGTACCAAGTTCCGCTGTGGAGCACTCCATGGCGAAGGTTCCAGGGTATGTTTCTGAATCCAACAACGGCTGTCTGTTTCCTTGATGAATTCATAGCTGCTCTGTTGAAATCCATGGCGGCATACTCCATGGCGTGTATCACCTTCCCGTTGAAGGTTTCTGGGCCTTTTCCTGCCGGAAATTCGGGGATGTTAGACGTCGCTTGAACCGGCCGATGCAGATCAGAAAATCCTTACTTGGTACACCTGTGCAATTTTGATGAGTTCTTTTTTCACAAATATTCACTTTAGGATTATATTTCTTACAAATTTGTACCCTTCCTCTTCCTATCTCTCTCGATGCTTTTAACCATTTGAGTTGTGTATTATCGGTGATTAAAACCTTTAAAACCCAATTTGAAATTTTTGACATCCATAAATTCTTTAGCCTAATATGATATTGTTTTCTTTTTTGAAGAGACATGTAAATACATTAAAAGAAAAATCACATTTTTGTTCAAATTGATTATTTTTCCAGAAAAAAAACAAGGATAAGGATAATGATAGATATACCTCAGTTGAGTTGTCGCGCGTGTCTTCTACAGTAAGATTCCATTTCCCTTTTGAGCTGAAGGGCTCACCGTCGCCACCCCAGAGCTGCTGGCTGCCTGAATCTTTCTCCTCCGGCGGGCCGTCATAGGCGACGCTGAGGACTTTAGAGTTGAACTGAGTGATGTGGCGGAGCAGATCAAAATGGCGTAGGACTGAATATAATCAAGAACTTGGGAATGGGATGGAAAATCATCAACAACCGAAGACGGCCATGGAAAGTCTGAGAATTGGAAAAGAGGTTTGGGAGTTTGAAGCTTGGTAATCTGGAGTGTCTCCGTCCATACGCCGCCGACGGTGCTCCGGGATTCAAAGACGACCGGAGTGAAGCCCTTAGAGAGGGAATACTTGGAGGCTAGAAGGCCGCTTATTCCGGCTCCGATGATGCCTACTTTCCTCTCCATTCTTTAGATCTTCAGCTTCATTGATCTCATCCCCCCCTTCGGTGTGTCTTAAATATATATAAAGTTAAAGGGATGGCAAAATGACATCATCTCACGGGAAAAATGCAGGGGATAGAAACTATATATATATATATATATATATTCAATTTTACATATCATGTTGTAATAATTTCTTTCTTACAAGTAATTGTCTTGTATAACATCCTTTACCGTTTTACCGTTTTAGCTAGGTTAAAAAAATCTCAAACAACCCACTATCTAACAATCTTCATGTTTTTTTAAGACTATTTTAGACACCTTTATCTATAAAAATTAATGAGGATTTAGATTTTTTAAATTTATTTTTAAAGGTTATTTTATTCTAATCACCTTTATCATTTTGGAATAATAGATTAAAATGGATAAATCCCTTCTATAATTGTAAGAATAACCTCTTTAAAAAGTAATTTTAAAAATATCATCCTTGATAATATAGGAATTATTATAGAAAATTAGTATTGTTGTGAGTATTTTTATCCAAAAAAAAAATAACATTTTCAAAATTAAGAAGTCATTGCAATTGTTGGGCTGTCTAAAAAAAAAGTCATTGTAATTTTTGTTGGGATTTCTCCTTTTAATCCAATTGCTCTACGTCTCAACCTTTTTGAACTCAAAAAGGAGGCCCCAAAACACCGAGGACGGTTCTTCATGTTGCTTTTGTCAATTATGTTATAATGATTATTCATTAAAATAGCTAATTAAATGCTAATAAATAGCCTATCATGTTTATAACTTTCAACATTTTAAAAAAGTAAGACATAATAAGGAGTGGGGTCTGAGTTTGATTCCTAATAAAAATAGTTTACTACATTATAATTAAAATGTTTAATTGTAAAAAAAAAATCACGATTGTTAGTATGGGCAAGTCATAAGTCTTTTAGCTATTTGTGAGTATCATGATATTTGAGATGCGATACTCGAGGGGCCCAAGGTCCAAGCAACATTAGTTTCATAAACGACCAATTCCTATCTCCGCCCCACTAAGACCGGGATAGATATTTCACGAGACGATAGAGGTCGCCGAAGTTGAAAACAAACTCCTTCCTAAGCCAGATCGGGAGAGCCTCGCTTAGACTCTCAAGTCCGATAAAGGTGCCATCTCTATCAGCGAAGAACTATCGTCAATAGCGAAAAGCATTTCCTCCTAAACCAGAGGAGATAAAGTCTTATCTCAAAAGAAGTTAAGGCGGGATTTAAAGTGAACCTAACCCTATAGCCTGAAAGATCCCCTACTAGTACAGAAACAATTCTAATTACTTATATTCTCTTCTCCCTTTTCGCATTCGCTAACTTCAATCATCTTTAGGTAATACCTGTTTCACCGCTTAAATGCCATTTTGCAAGTTCATATTATGTCATTGACAGGAATTTGACTCATCAAGACCCCTATATTTCATGTCGTGGATCCGACGATCAAAGTCCCAACACTATTATGTAATCATTAAAACGTATAGACTTCAATAATTTATTACGTTATTAAACCTAACGCGCGTCATCATTTAAAGCTTTTAAATGAATTGATTATATATTATATTAATGTATTACTAGTTTTTTTTTAAAAAAATTCATAGGGAATCAAAGTAAAAAAAAAACTCTTGTAACTTAAGAATTAAGATGGAATCATTAAAAAAACTCAAAAAAGTCCAGTCAAATCAATGGTAGGCATCGAATTCCACCTCGACAGCATACAATGGTAGATCTACAATTGATAAATGAGACTTATATCTCTGACTCTCTCTATCGACAGGTGTGATGTCTTTAATTAGTATAACATCCTTAAGTTTAATATAATAAATATCCTTAAAGATTTTGCATCAGATAATCTTTCGAACGGTGGAGTCGTTTCTTGAATACGACATCTATAGGATTTTTATATGAGATAGTCAAAGTCGTATAATCTCCTTCGGAATCTGTAAGAAAGAATAAATAAAATCAACAAAATACTCCGTTTCCACAATTATACACGTAAATTGTAGACATAAGTAAATTACATAAATATAATGATACCACAGAAGATGCAAATTCTAAATTACAAATCAATAACAAATGAAATTAAGATTAATAAACCAATTGCTCAACAAACCGAATATGAATACGTATTTATTCGAGTCATGGAAACATGGGCTTCCTTAAACGACTCCGCCCACACACGGTGTTTGTTAATCGGAGCGCTCGCCTCCCAGATACAACGAATTAACCGGCACTTCAAATCAGACCCCAAAATCCTATATACCAACGAACCTAAGAAAGCCTTCACTCTATCACCCAAAAATCCAACTATTTTTTGTATTTCCAAAAGCCACACTCCACCTAATACAAATAAAACTCTTGATATAAAGATGACAATTAGTTAATAAATAAGCTTCCTCTATTAATCGAGAATACAAACCGTTGCTTTCAGACACTGAGGATACAAACCTTTCCAAAACATAATTTTAAAACATATTTATTACAATTTATTCACACTAAAAAACGCATTAAACGTTTAAAATCCAACAATCCCCAAATGAATGAATTGTCAAAATACAAGACTCAACTCGTGATAGAGCTCGCAATGGAGTCTCAGATAGGATAGGTAGGTTTTATCCTTTGAACCTTCCCTATGAGAATATATTTACTTTATCGACTAAACGTACACGACGCCCTCGAACCCTCTCTCGCTGCTTATGTAAATGATGATATATCCTACTACGTGACTCTTCACCGGCATTCTTCGCCTCACTCTATGTCTGCTTTGGCCGTGACATCTTCCCGGGTTCTCGCAAGAGTTCTTAAAGAATCAGGTCTCATACACCTCCTTCGGGGTTTTACTCTTCTCTCTCACATAGATATTTAACTATGAGTACTCTTCAATATTCCTTTCTATTTCCAATATTAGAATCATTAAAAGCATAACTTAACCTCATCTCCAACGAATATCACTGTTTCATCATAGGAATGGTCAGGAGGTTAAACCCCCACAATGATCCAAACCATTTCTTTACGATTTAGCTTGTCCCTTCAACCTAGATATCAATGATCTCCCAAATAATTAGGTGTGGTTTCCATCGTATTGACTCTTCATTTTATGGGCTTTTTAGTCCCATTCCCCTCGATGACTTCTCAACTAATTTATTTAACCCTTTCGTATAATGGATCCGCAATATTATCCTCGACTTTTACATAGTCAATAAGAGATAACCCAACTTGAGATTAGTCGCCTAATGGTGTCAGGTTCCGACGTATGTGTCTAGGACTTACCATTATACATCACATTTTGCGCTCGCCATTGTCGACCGACTATCATAATGGATAGATATACCGTCGTGCTTCAGCCACCTAGGAATATCCTCCAAGAAATTCTGCAACTATCTCAAATTCTCCTTCCTCTTCACCATATTTATCCAAAGTAATGAATTTGATTCCATAGTGGATCTATTATTACAAGCTTTTGTTTTGAGGATCTCCATGAAATTGCTGCACCTTTCCTAGTGTGAACACATATCCACTAGTCGACTGAAGCCTTCACACGTATATCCAAATGCATCATCAGACATCCCCTCCTCCACAGCACACTGATATCTCAGGTAGTGCAATTCATAATCACGAGTATACCGTAAGTATCTTAATACTTTACAATTCCTTCCAATGATCACCATTTGGATTACTTCGTATCTACTAGTCTTACTAACCAAGGTAGCTATATCCGGGCCCTTGCACAACTCATCAAGTACATTAGGCTCCCAATCACCCTAGAATCTAACCCATACACTTTCTCCCTATTTTTCGACATATGAAGATTTTACATCTAAGGCAGTGTCCTAGCCACACCATCAATTTTTACCGAACTTGTCCAAGATTTTATCCACATAATGTGATTGACTAAGAACTAGTCCATCGAGGTTCTTTACATTTTACCCCTAACCGCATCAAAGAAGTCCCATATATCTTTCATGTCAAAACTCAGGCTTAACATAGCCTCGTAGATTTGATCATTTCATCGTCACTACCAACAATGAGCAGTGTCATCAACATACGTACACAAAATGACATAGCCATTTAATTATTTCGACATATATACATTTGCCCACCATTGATTTTAAACTCCATTAGCCAAGACTACGCTATCAAACTTTGATGCCATTGTTTCGTGCTTAAGGCCACATAGTAGACTCTTACTAACTTGAAAACTCTTTCTTTCTTGTCCCTTGGAGCCACAAAACCTCGTGTGTTGCTCCATGTAATCCCCCTCATCTAGATTCCATTAAGAAAAGCGCCTTCACATCCATTTGATGTAGGCTTCAAGATTTCAAGTAATCAATAGTACCATTCGTATGCTATTCTCACACCGCTAATAAAGTATCAAAGTAATCAAGACCTTCCTTTTGCTCAGAACCTTAATTACAAGTTCGCCTTGTACTTATCAATTGTTCCACACCGCTTTCATTTTCCTTTTGAAAATCCACTTATACACCCTAAATGTTTACTACCCGATAAGTTCCACTAGTTCCCACGTATGGTTCCGTAAGATGTAGAATCTAATTTACTCTTTGATAACTTCTTTCCATAAAGAGCCTTCCAAAGAGTTCACCGCTTCTTTATACTTCCGAGGTTCACTCTCCAAAGATATAAGCTCAAAATCCGGGACTAAATGATTTTTCCGTCTCTATTCTTTTCACAAGGCCAGGTTCATCTTCAACCTCTTCTTCGTTCGCTCTCGATCCTCACCAATCTTCATTCATAGTCTCAAATGTCTCGCTAGGACTAACTCGTCCCTCTTCAAACTTATACGGAAAACGTGTTCAAAAACGACGCATTTCCTTGATTCCATAATCGTATCTCGCAGCATCGTGGATTTACTTATATACAAGAAATCGATAAGCACTACTATTTTGTGCATGGAGCCACGAAGATGCAATCAATCTGCCTTTCTGACCTATTTTCACCTTTTAGGTGTTGGAATGTACCACTTCGCAAGACACTCTACATTCGTAGGTATTTATAGGAAGGTTATCTTCCTTTCCACGCCTCATATGGTGTGTCTTTTGTTCTTCCTTCCTGTGGTACCTTTATTTAAAAGGTAATTCGCCACAAAATAGCCTTCCACATGTTCTCGAGGTAACCCAACTTATTAGCACAGATTCATCATTTCTTTAATGTACGATTTTTCCATCAAACACAATTCATTCGACTTCAGGTGAATACGGTGGAGTGACTTCATGTCTAATCCCATGCTGTCCACAAGAATTGCCTCAATCTGTTACATACCTCACCACCACGATCACTAATCATCTTAATTTTCTTATTAAGTTGATTTTCAACTTCACTTTGTAGAAAACAAATTTTCTAAAGCTTCATCCTGCTCTTAAGCAAACACACATAAAGGTCATCATGTTGGCCAACAAAGTAATAAAATACTTATCAAGACCTCTCTGTTTGTATGAAATTTAAGATCACATATGTCACTATGGATCATATCCATGGGCACAAGGTACAAATGGGTAAAGGTTCAAGAGTTTCTTTCAATCGTTTCAGTGATGACCTTTATTATTTTTGCTTCAACACAAGTCTCACACTTGTTGTTGTTATCAATTTGAAATGTGTGGTGGAATATGACTTGCTAATTAATCTCCTCAGAGAACCATAATTAACATGTCCAAGTCTACCATGCCATAAACTAGAAGACTCCAACAACAATGCGTAAGAAGTACTCTGCTTTATTTATTGTTTCGGGGCTTACAAATATGTTGACAAGTTTAAAACAACCCATTCAAATATATCCCTTCCCACAACATCCCCGGTTCTAGACAAGATAACCTCACGACTCGCAACAACTATCCCAAACTGTTTGTCTAACAAAGGAACTTAAACCAAATTCTTACTTCGACCGTGCACATGCCAACACATTGTTCACGACTTTCCCCAAGTCATCTTCAAGATCACTTTCCTCGTCTCTGATGCCTCTGACGTAGCAGACTCCCCATGAACAATCCTCCTCCTCGCTATCAACTCCGTCTGGGCTGAAAAGGTGAAACATATTCCTTCCGACCGTACATGGCGGAAGTCGCACCCCAGGCTGATCCACCACTCTTCTCGGCTCGACCCAATCAGTTCACTTAGAGACTATCGTTGAGAGGTTCATGTCATCAACCTCTTGCGGTGATTTTTCCATCACATTTGCCTCCTGTTCTTATTTTTCTCTGGCAATTATTAATCCGCCGCAGTGACTCCATCTACCACAATTGCGCTAATTTCCTCGAATTTCTCAGCTTCTCGATATTCCTCCCGTCCATCAATTCCCTTCGTCAGTTTTCAACTCGATTTGACCATGCTCCACTACATCGCCTTTACTTCAGATCAAATCGAACCCTCTTCTCGTAACGCCATTTGCCTTCTTCAATTCGGTCTCACAATCACTCTTCTCGACGTCACTCTTTCGCTTATGCTCGAGGTAGTTCAAGTCCTTCCACCCAGGAGGCAAATTTTCCTCAATAATAAAGAACTTGAAAGGCTTCACTCAAGACCATCCTCTCGCACGAATCTCATGAAGAATTAACCGAAATTCTCAGACTTCGATCGACCACACTGAGTCCACCATTTTGTAATCTGTGAACTCACCACGACAACTTCTCTCTCTTAGCACCAAGATCCTCGCCTTATATTTCTTTGCCTAGTGACTCCTTACAGCCTCTTAGCCGCCTTCTTCACACAAGAACATTGTACAAAGCATCGCCTTAGATCGTTTCATGACATAATTCGATTACGTATAGTTCAACTTTTCCACACATCAAACGCCATGAGAGAACCTCTATCCTCTTCGTAGTCCACTGAGGTGGATTCCCGCTAAAAACCCCGCAAGGTTCGTGGCTTTATTAAAACAAAGATCTTCTCGTTATGCCTTGAAATTCAAACCATTGAATTTCCTAGCCAAATGGTTCACCTGAACTGCCACACCGGGCGCTGCACTTGTGCCGCAACCGGAATAGGTACTCAGGCCCCGTGGTCGGGAAGATTCCCCACATCGTCATTTTCCCCGTTCAAAACAAGAAACTATTAATTTATTTGCCAAAAATGCAACAAATACATTTTAGCAAAGAGATTTTTTTCTTTCTTTCTCCCCGATGACGTCGCATGCATGCCACGTCATCAAATGCCACATCGCCTCGGGCCCCACAGCCGCCGTCAAGACACCTCAAAGAGCCACACAACCTGCCTGGGCCGCACATAACAAACTGTTAGGGGCTCCAACCACGCGCCCAAGAAATTTACACGCCTGCACAACCCACCAGCTACGAGTTCGCGCACCCACCGACCACGACCCGTACCCGCTTTCCTCAGCTCACATATACGGCCGCAAATCCCAATATCGCAGCCCCATAACTTTACAAGCCCAAGCACGTGGATTCACTTCACTCAAATTTCAAACCCCATCCAATACATTCAAAGACAAGAAGCCTGCACTGCGCCTCCTAGCTCCTCAGGTCTCCCACACGCTGCGACCGCATCCAAATACCAAACGAATCCATTGCCTAACTCCACCTTCAACCTCCACGGTCCAAATGACCCCATTTTCAGATTTCCAGCTCACACCCTGGCCGAAAACAAAATTCGCCAATCATGGGTCCCATCAGACTTAAGTGCCTATCTCTTCGCTCCCTATTACGGGCTAGATTCATTGTTTCAAATTTTTAATTTTGATTCTAATCAAATGTCCAAAAATTTAATAAAAACCATTTAAACAAATTTAAAAACAAGTTTCGTGGAAAAAGAAAAATTTAATCCATATTCTCGACCCGCAACAAAGATTAGATAAACATGTATATATATATAAATTAACAAAATAAAACCAAGGAAAATCTCCTTTTCCACTCCAACCTCGTTCACCGGCTTCAAAAACAGAGACCACGTACTCGCTGCTTTTAAGATTGCTGTCAATTACACACAAGAAATGTAGATTATATAAATTACATAAATATAACACACCATGTAAGATAGCAAATTCTAAATTACAAATCAATAAATAAAACAGAAAATTAAGATTAATAAATTACCTATTCAACAAACCGAATATGAATACAGTATGATTCGAGGCCTGTGAAACACGCTTCCTTAAAAACGACTGCGCCCACACACTCATGGCTTGTGTCAATCGGAGTGTTCGTCTCCGAGGATACAACGAATTAACCGAGAATTTCTGGAAATTGCACCCCAAAATCCTATACCAACGAACCTAAGAAAGCCTTCACTCTATCACCCAAAAATCCAACTATTTTTTGTATTTCCAAAAGCCACACTCCACCTAATACAAATAAAACTCGTATATATAAAGATGACAATTAGAGCCAATAAATAAGCTCTCTGTACACTGAGAATACAAACCGTTAAGCTTTCTGTACACTGAGGATACAAACCGTTTCCAAAACATAATTTAAAACATATTTATTACAATTTATTCACACTAAAAAAAACGTTACTAAACGTTTAAAAATCCAACAATATCTACTACGAGAAACCTCGGGAGCAAACCAAATGTTTGACATTCCAAGCAACATAAACTTAATGCTGCAAAATAATGGTTATTCAAGAAAAACCAAAATAAATTAAATCAATAAGAAAAGAGGAGAATATAACCAAGTCGATAAACAACCGAGTCTTTTGAAACTGGCAATTTCCTTCTTTAAGACAAATTCCGCCTTCTCCGTCATGTTTCTGAGATTCCGCCGTCATCTCAGATAAAACGTGTCGTAATGGTTGACAAAAGCACTTTGTCGCTACTCCTACGAACTGATGATGTGTTTGCACTATCACCGACAAAAGGACAAAGGAAGGAAAACTCGAGACTCGACTGCAATTTCTTTTGTATTGTTCTTCCTAAATACCCGACAACCTTTATAAAGGGAGAGACTTGACCTTTTGGAATGCCAAATTCTAAACTCCTTAGAATTCGAAATTAATTATTCATTGAATGTCATTAATCTCATTCATCAGTGTCAATTATTCCCATATAATCGAAATCCATGTGAATTATGAACAAAGAATTATTCAAAGGAAACTCTTAGAATTCCGAAATTAATGAAAGAATCGAATGTCATCCATTTCATTCATATATCCATCACCCCCACATGAAACGAAATCATGACTAGCGAGATGTGCAGACGGTGATGTGGCTAAATTCAATGAAACTTGCATAGGAAAGGTAGCAAAGTACTTTCAACCTTCCTGAAAATATGTTTACTCTACTAGCTAAACAGTAAACACGATGTCCTTGAACTGTTCTGCCATTTTTGTAGATGATGACATATCTCACACAGAATCTTCCAAACATTTAAGTTCTCACTTTTATGTCCATTTCTTGGGCCAGCTGACATGCGCCGGGTCTCCAAGAGTTTAATAGGAATCAGTGTTCTATTCACCCCCTCTCAAGCTACTCTAATTTCACTCTACATGTGTGATCTCTCTCAGAAATTAAGAGTAGCTCATGCGCCTTTCGCCAATGCTGCAGATCACAAAGCATAACTTAACCTTCATGAGCATCAATTGCTCATCATAGAATGACATGATAATATCCCCACAAGATCAGGATCAAACCTTTACAATATGTAGGCTGTCTTTCAACCTAGATTCAGATCTCGGGCCACAGTCGGGTATCCATTGCATTGACTTATTCTTTAAGGGCTTTAGTCCCATTCCCTTCGATGACCTTTTCAACCAACTCTCTGCTTTTAACCCTTTCGTTAGCTGATCCAAGCAATGTTATCCTTAGATTTTGCTATAAATTCTATAGAGATAAATCCTACCGAGTCAGTTGTTTAATGGTATTGTGTCTACAAATCTGACATGTCTAGACTTACCATTATACATACTGTTCAGGCTCTACCAACAGCATCGACCGTCACAATGTATGCACATTCGAGGCACCGGCTTCTGCCACCTGAATGTCCTCTGTAGAAGTGGCGTGAGCCATCTCCGCCTTCCCACACTGCCTAGTGCTATAAACTCAAATTCATCAGGATTCGGCAATAACCGTCTGCTTTTGAGGATCATGATACCGTCGCACCTCCCAAAGGTAAAGACATAACCACTACATAGATTTCGAGTCTTTGCCATTAGATATTCAACAGCATCACCGTAACCTTCGGCACACAAACAGATATTCCTGTAGTGCAAACCCATAGCCATGCAGTGAATCGTAGTGATTTTAACGCTCTCATTATTCACAATGCATAGCTCCAGATCAAGCCGTACCTACTCGCCTTATTAACTCGTACAGTTATGTCCGGCTCAGATAACTCATTAAGTACATTAGGACTCCCTATCACCCTAGAGTATTCTATTTGAGCACACCCTCTCCCTTTTATTCTTTTGGAAAAGTGTAGAGCTACATCTTACCTGTCTCCGCTATACCGGGATTTATCCCATCCAAATCCCCTTCCCAAGAATATTGCCAACATAGTGTGATCGACTTAAGACGACCATTCGATGTTCTTTGATTTTTATTCCCAAAATAACATCAGCAAGTCCCATGTCTTTCATGTCAAATCTTGAATCTTAATATATCTTTGGTAGATGTAATCATCTTATCATCACTACCGCGACAATCACATGTCATCTACGTACAAACATACAATGACATAGCCATGTTCATCATCTCGACATAGACACACTCTGCCTGGCATCATCGATTTTGAATCCATGTGACAACATAACATTGTCAAATTTCTCATGCCATTGTTTCGGTGCTTGTTTTAATCCATACAAGGATTTCAACAACCCATGTTCATCATCTTTGACATAGACACACTTGTCACATTCATTGATTTTGAATCCATGTGGCAACATAACATCAAGCAAATTTCATGCCATTTGCTTTCTGGCTTGCTTTTAATCCATACAAGGATTCTACCAACGACTTTCATTTCTCGTCCCGCGTAAAAACCCTCACAGTTGCTCCACGTAGATTTCTTCTTCATTCAAATCTCCATTTAAGAATTGCCTTAACATCCATTCGATGCACTCAAGATCTTTAGTGCAAAGAATCGCAAGCACCATCCTTACGGAGTTTATTCTCGTCATTGTGATATCACGTGTAAAATAATCCGTAATTCCCGTCATTTATATAGCCTTTGGATCACAAGTCTTGCCTCTCAGATTTGTCTATCGGGACCGTCTTACTCTTCGCTTCCTCTTAAAAATCCACTGGAACTTAGAGGTTTACAACCCGATGGAAGATCTAATAATTCCTAAGTATGCTATGCAAGTATGGAATCAATTTCACTTTTAATCGCCTTTCCACATGAGACTCTCCAGAGTTCACCCGCCTCTTTATAGGTTCGAGGTTCCCTTCGAGCATGTACAGCGGCTCATGGTAACTGACCAAATGTTTTTTTCCTGGTCCCTGCCTTTACTCTGACCTGTTCTACCTCTCCATCAGATCTTCATCCCGATCATTTTCATGAATATCTCAACACTCGCTTTGATGAACCGTGCTTTTCCGATCCGTGCATGGAAACACATCCTCAAAGAATGATGCATTCTCGATTCCATTATCGTATTCGTGAATATCCGGATATTAGACTCATAAACAAGAAATTATAAGCAAGACCAAGTATGTGCATAACCAATGAAGATGTAATCAATAGTTTTAGTCCTATTATCACCATGGGAGGAACTCGCCACTTTAGCCGTATACCTCACACTCCCGCAAGTATTCAGATGCCTATTCATTTCCATAACTCATATGGAGTCTTTTCTATTTCTTTTAGGTACCTTATTTAGCTGCAATTTAGCGTATAAAATGGCTTCTCCCACATGTTTTCAGGTGTAATTTAACTTACTTTAAGATTGTATTCATCATTTCTTTTAGAGTGCGATTTTTCCGCTCAAATTTCACTCCATTAGATCAGGGCGAATAAGGTGCCGTGGTTTCATGTACAGTCCCATGTTGAGCAAAGGCTCAACAAATGGACGATTCATACTCCAGACCCGATCACTCAAAGACTTTAATTTTCCTATCGAAACATTCTCAACTCGTCAGAGAGAACAAATTTCTCTATCGCATCACTTCTTACTTTTAAGTAAGTACACACATAACTCCGTATTTCCTGTGCTATCATCCACAAAGGTAATAAAATATTTATTACCAATTCCCTTGTTCACGAGCTTCAAATCACATATATCACTATGGATTAAGTCAAAAGGTTCAAGCAGTGTCTTCAATACTTTTAAAAAGATGATCCGGTTAGTTTCCATTTCAACACAAGTTTCACTGTGGCTTTCAGATCAATTTGAAAGTCATATATGGTTTAAGCACTAATTTACGCAATGTATCATAATTAACATGTCCTAATCTACCATGATATATATTAGATGACTAAGAATATAAGCAGTAAGAACTAGCTTTATTTATTTCGACTTCAATGATAAATAATAGCATTGCTTCCTAAGATACCGCCACTCATATACCCTTTTCCGACATACATCAGCTTTGATAGAACAAATTTCAATCGACCTAAACACTAACCGAAATCCATGACTATTCAAGAAAGAACCACACCAAGTTCTTGTATGATTTCAGTGTACATATAACACATTTGTTGTAGCCGCCTCTTTCCCATAAGTCATCTTCAAGACCACCTCGCTTCGCCCCTTGATATTCAGAATGGCAGAAGTTCCCATGAACACCTTTTCACCAAATCCCAATTTGTCTAAAGGTGGAGAACATCATCCATCGTAACATACATGGCGGGTAGCACCAGTGTCAATCCACCATTCCTCGGGGGGGATTTGATCCCACCAAGTTCACCCGTAGATCACCGCAAATAGGTCAATTCTGCACACATCCTCGAGATGTCACAACCACATTGGCTTCCTCAGCTCGCTTTCTCTCTGGGGCCCGCAATCGTAAGACGGCGACCGCTCCCACAACAAGCATTTCCGATGAACTTTGCTTCTGAACACTCTTTCGTCCCAAATGAAGCTCTTCCTTTGGTCTGTCGCTTTTCAACTCGAACTCGACCATGTTCCACAAAGTTAGCCTTAGCCTCATCGATTGTAGCCATTTTCCTCTCAGATCCTTTATCAAGTTCTCTTCGATGCGGTAAGTCGACAACTAGATCTTCGATGCTCATCTCCTTTCTTATGTTTGAAGTTTTTGAAGTCTCTTTCCAGAGGCCAATAATAGCTGCCACTTAAAAAGTTTCGCTCAACATCATTCCCTCAAAGATGAATCTCATGGAGGATTACTGGTTCGGATCACTTACCATAGTTCGAATTCACTATTTATAATCGAGGAATCGCCCACAACGAACTTTTCAAATTCCTGCATCCCCGCGCTTATATTTTCTGCCTAGTGATTCCCATACCCGGGTCGCTTTCTTTATCCGTACACATCGTATGTAGAATCGCTAAAGCAAGCATTCATGACGTAGTTCCTACACAGAAAGTCAGAATGTTTCCATAATCCACAAGATCATGACTCGATATCGCGCCATCTTCTTTTGAGCTTCCTGAGCTTCTCCTTCCGTCAAGAATCTCGGCAAGATTCAAGGTGGTCAAATGTAACAACATCTGGCGCCACCTTTGAAATTAAGTCCATCGAATTTCTCTCCGGGTTTTCTCCAGTGAGATGAGATAGGCAATCGAGTAGGCATCACCGGTGCTTGTGTCACAAAGAGGGTCACACTCGAAAGGCAAGGGGGAACCATGGTGTCTCAACCAATGTCCATTTCTCCGCCGCAAAATTATAGAAAATTGATCAATTTCTATTCCCAAACCACCTGCTGCAGAATAATTGAATTAACACGTAACAAGGTATTCCTGTGAAAGACCTGTGGGTAAAACCCGAGCGAAATGAACTAAATTTCCTGTATTTAATATCTTACTAATGTGAAAGATTGGAGGGGTCACAAACTGGTCTGTCAATTTAATATCCAACCTTCTTAGACAAACTCTGCTTTGTGCTCTAAAATTCCTAAGACCACAAAGAATGAACACAAACTCTCACACAAAGTGAGAATAGGTTTTAGCCTAAAAGACTTTTCTCCTTATCATATATTCTCATGAAGAAATATCACAACAAAGCATTTGGCTTAAGCAGTGTAGAGCATTTCATTCAATGCTTGGTCTAGGTTCAAAACCCTTCCTCTACTTTTTGTACTAGGATTTCCTTTTCGTAAACCAACAAAACCACTCTGTTTATTTGGTTTTGTAAAGATTTTTTCCTTTTTTTTCCGTAATGTAAACAATAAATCTTAAAACAAAAGAAACCTTTTTTTTTTTTTTTTTTCCTTTCTTAAAAATAGAATCCATTTTTTTTCCTTTCGTAAATGTAATCTGCATCGTAAAACAAATGTAATTTTTAAAACAAAGAAACTTTTTTTTCCTTTCTTAAAATAGAATCCTCTTTTTTTTTCCTTTCGTAAAATGTAATCTCGTAACGTAACAATGTAATTCTTAAACAAAAGAAATCTTTTTTTTTTTTCCTTTCAGAAAATAGAATCCTTTTTCTTTCTTTCAGAAAACAGAATAAGCCAAGATCTTAAAAATAAATTTCCCCTCTTTTTTTCCAGAATCAAACCAATCACCAACTTCTACGGAGTCAAAAGTTTTGTCTTTAAGATTGTAAGAAAGAATAAAACCAACAAAATATCTACTTGTTGTAGAAACCTAGGAAAGATAAACTAAATGTTTGACATTCCAAGCAAATATAAACTTAATGTCAGTAAAATAATGGTTATTCAAGAAACCAAAAATAAATTAAATCAATAAGAAAAGAGAGGAGAATATAAATCCAAGTTGGAGAAACAACCGAGTCTCAGAAATTCACACTTCCTTAAACAAATTCGCCTTTCTCCATTCAGGCTTTGAGTTTAAGGGCGTCTGGCTCTCCCAGGATAAAACTGGTGTCAGAATGGTTGTTTGTCGCTTTACCCATTTAACCGATGATGGTTGCACTATCACCACAAAAGGACTAAGGAAGGAAATCCTAGACTCGATCACCCTTTTGTACTCCTGTTTCCCCGAATACCCCGACAACCTTACATAAAGGAGAGATTGACCTTTTTAATGCTAAACCTTTTACTTCCCAAAACCCTTAATCTCGAAATTAATTATTCATTGAATGTCATTATTAATCTCATTCATCGTGGTGTCAATTATTCCATATAACTCGAAATCCATAGAATTATGAACAAAGAATTATTCAAAGGAAACCTTAGAATTCAAATTAATTATTCATTGAATGTCATTCATTTCATTCACTATATCCATTTAATCTAGATCTTAAGCAAGAGGAAGCTCACGCCAACATCATATCGATTATCGGGGAAGTATTGGGGGTTGTTATGAGGTGCTTGTATTAAATCTTTATGATGAAATTTTATAAATATTAAGTGTTATATAGTTTGATTGGTTCATAGTTTTTAAAATTATTCTTAAAAATAGTTTTTAAAAATATTGAAAACATAATTTTGATGATCTTTGAAAACTGTTATTGTTCTCTAAAGTTAATATTTTTTATGTTTTCAGAAAAAAGATTTGTGAACCAAACTTGTGCTTTTCTTATTCTTTTATTTTTTGAGAACAAAAGTAGATTTTTTAAAAACTGTAAACCAAAACCCTATAGTTTAGGTTTGATTCTTGAAAATTTGTAGGAAAATATAAGGCTTAAAAAAAAAAAAAGACAAATAAGGTTCAAATGACGAGAACCAATCATCCAAATTCTACATATTTCTTAATGTAATAATTAATGTTAAAAAAATACAACGCATACCCATGGTTATTATTTTTCTTCCTTCAACATGGAATACCTTAAAATTTAAAATCACGTTGTTAAATAAATATAATGTCGGAGGATTCAAGTTCGCTTACTTCAAGATATTGGACGGTGATCCAGGGGATCATAAGGCTTTTAGAAATAATAATAATAATAAAAAAATGCATGATATTTTAAATTAATTAATTTCTTGGTCTTTTGTGAACTTGGAAAAGTATTTGGGTGGCCTCAGTCCACAGGAGGTTCCTGTATGAGGACCTATGGCAGAGTGTAATTGTCTCTTTTTCTGCTTATAAATCAGTGTTAGTCTAATTTTGATAGCATGTAATTGCTAATATCCTCTGTCTTGTAATGAATGACTTATTTGAACCGTTTGCAACCCGCCTTTGTAGTTCTACAAATTATGATAGTTTCAAGATTTTAAAAATTGGATCATAGATTGAATCAGAAAAGTTAGTGATGTACGGTTCATGGGTTGAAGCAATGATCCAACCACGGTCAAATAGGAACGAAATCAAATCAGTGATTGAATCGAAAAAATTATCAATTTAGGATTCAGAGTTGAAGCAATAGTGGTCAAATCATATTGGAATAAGATCGATGATTGCATTGAAAAAGTTATCAATTTACTATTCAAAGGTTGAAGGAATGGACCAATCGCAATCAAATTGAATCGAAATTATCGGACCGAAAAGGTCACTGAAGACAATCCCAATCAAACCGAACGCTCTTGATCCAATTTCTAAAACATTGGCGAGTTCTCATCTTTTGTAATTGTTTACACTATAAATAAATTTTTGGACCAAAATGGTATTTGGATAATTATCCGGTCCAAAGGGTAGTGAAATGGGCTGAATGAATACATCAAGCCCAATCCTAGCTCAACCCAATCCGAGAAAGCCTAAGTCCATGATAATCAGCCCATGAAAGGGTCTAAGGACATTTATGAAAATTTTTAATTTGTCAAAATCACAAGATATGGCAATTTGTCCCAAAGCAAAGGAATAGACTTTCTTTCAATCCTCAATGCTACGACAAAACGCGAATGCTTATTAAAAAGTGGAAACCTACTTAGAGAACAAGACTTAAATGAGAAATGACTTAGAGAACAAAACCTAGCTGGACGTGAGTCGCATTAAAGAAGGTGGGTCGGACAAATGTTTATGAATGCCTATAAATGGAATCAAAGCGATCAAAGCAAAAGACTCGAATTAACTAATCATCAACCAACACTAAAAAAAAAGAGCATTTTAAAGATTTCTCTTATGTTTCTACTAGTTCATCAACCGTATTTTCAGATCCGTAGTTTAGTTGTATGTTTTCAAAGCATATGTTACTTCCAAGCTTTCATTTCAAAAGATTTAATTTTTAGTCTAATTCTATAATAAAATTTGTTATCTTTCAAGCTAGTTCGTATAGTTTTTCTATCAAATTTCAATCCAGTCTAATTTTCAAAGTATTTTTCTTTTAGATTCTAGGGAACTGTCAAGGGAACTATGAAATCCATTTTTGCTTGAGCAGAAGTTAAATTTTGACATCATTTCAGTTTAGAAATACTATAATTTCTGACACGCCTACGCATTTATCAATTTCCGTACTTTTTGTATGTTCTGAAGAAAATCTAACATAAACAATAATGTTAGTATGGTAAAGCCTACTAAAAGTTTCCATTGTGGCTTTTACTATGAAGCAAAACCAGAAAAGTGGGCAGTATCATTAAACTAATGTGAACTAGAGTTCTAAGATGAAATTATAATTAAAATTTGATTATGGGTCCATTGGATGGGTCCATTGATAGATGAAATTGTGTGGGTCTAATTAAAATGATCTAATTAAAATAAGGTTGTAAGGCTTATGTGTATTAATATAAAGGATGAATCATTATGTGTGAAGAATATTTTTAGTAATTTCTAATATCATGATTCATGAAATTAGAAAGTATGTAAGAGTTGCACTATAGGATGTTTTACTACAAATATTTTTTAAGGGTCGTGGGCGTTGGAGGTTGATTTAAATATCTAAATATAATAAAATTATCGTTGAATTTCGCTTGAAACATGCAGTATACTAAAACAAGAATAAGTAAATGTGAAAACAAGATATAGAAGGGTTACACTTAAAAGTATAAGTGTGACATGAAAATGTTACACATGACAATTTTTACATATAAACTGATACTAACTCACTAGAATAATATGAACTCTATAGAACTAGCAGATCAAGGCTATGTTTATCACTAGTGTCCCAAGATGATTTCTCACCTTGGTGCTTATGGATTATCGAGCGTTTGCCTCCTAGGATACAATGATCTTCACATAGATAGAAGTAGTAATTCAATCTATCTCGTCCACAACGTAACTATGTTATGTACTTCCAATAATCGCTTTAAATGCCTGGGTAAAAATAATGCACTAAAGGATGTCTTAGTGCACCGTTTAATTTAATGAAACATTGAAATTGCTGATATTTTTAATGACAATGAACCTAAATATTTATAGACCTCTTGGTGACTTTCTAGACAGTCACCATCCTAAAGACACAACTCAAAATGAAAGTCCAAACAACACATTTTCATGAATGGACACAAATCAAACTGAAATTCCAAACAACACATTTTCATGAACGGACATAACTCAAACTGAAAGTCCAAATAGCACCTTTTCAAGAGGGTCACTTGGGAGCCTATTTTCTCATTCATTTCTTACTTGGTTTGAGCAAATGAATATACTACATTATTCTCCTCACTGAGTAGAGTATGAACCCACGAACATTGTTCAAAATAACCTGTCCCACTTTAATTTAGGCTCAAAAGTCTCCAACAACCCGCCTTACACTTAAAAAACCAAGGCCTTCAACAACTCTACATATCTGGAAATCACGTTAGTATGCAAATGATAATGCCGACATTAATTATAGAGAGTACATCTTAAAAAGATCGCGGCATCGAGATAGTAGCTTTGGCCTTGAACCTTCCCTAGAAAGCCTTACATCAGACTTATCACTAAATAGTGAACGTGATGTCTCTGGAACTATTCAAATGCTTGATAAATTAGATCGAATAGACTTCACCCAACCTCTTTCCTAACACAATTAAGTTCCTGTGGATTGTGTTCATTTTAGCCTTGAAACAACTCTTTAGTTTATGAGTGCTTTGAAGAATTTTAAATTTGCAAATTCTCATGTGGCGGCCCTTCACACCCATATAGGTGACTTTTATTAGAATATCCCTAATATCCCACTTGGATTTTCCAAGATATAAGAATCATTAAAAGAAGAGCTACTCCTAAGAATCTCACAGCAACACTAGTTTATCATAAGAATAGGTAGAGAGATTATCTCCTTAGTGCTTCTCAATCACGCATAATCTCTTGTCCCTTTGAACCTAGATCTGGGATCCCATCAACTAGGTTGGGTTGCCATTACGTGATTATTTGGTCATAGGCTTTGAATCCCCATTCCCCCGATGTGCAATTTACTCGCTTCTCGTCAAACCTGTAAACCATCCGCGCTAGATTATCCCTTTGACTTATAATCAATAGAAATAATCCCATTTGAGAGCAATTGCCTAACAGTATTATGTCTACGACGATATATCAGACTTATCAAGTATATGTTACCTCTGAAGCCACCAATTGCATTGGCTATCACAATGGCATAAATTATCGTAAAACAAATAGCCATATCGGAATATCCTCTTAGAAATCGATTTAAGCCACTCGCTTCATCTCCGCTTTATCTAAAGAAATAAATTCATTCCACGGGATTTTGCAATACACGTTTGTTTCTTCCAAGATACACCGCTTCACTAACCGTAAAACATAAATCACACTTGTAGATTTTGTATCCTTCATATTAGATATCCAGTTTGCATCACTATACCCTTCTAGTACTACTGGATATCTTGTATATTGCAATCAATAATTTTGGGTATATCTTAGGTATCTAAGAACCCTGATAATTGCCTTCCAATTAATTCACTCCCTTGACATCAGAGTCACTCGCTTACTAAATTAGCACTATATTTGGTCTAGGTGGTGGCCTATGGACATACATTAGACTTCCAATGATATTAGAATATTCCACAATTGTGATATGTTTTACTGTTATTTTTGACAAAATGAAGATTTATATCAACTGGTGTTCTAGTACAAGCTTATCTTTGTTGAACTTGTCAAGTAATTTCTCAATATAATGTGATTGAGATAATATAAGTCCACTGTGATGTTCTAGAAATTTTAATCTGTATAACATTTGCAACACCCAAATCCTTCATGCAATTTAATGACAACATTTTTTGGTAGTTGTAATAATATAATTATTACACCTAAAATAAGCATATCATCCATTTAGGCAAATAACATACATCCATTATTTCAGGCCTTTAACATAGATACATTT
Source organism: Tetrastigma voinierianum (assembly GCA_016808115.1). Classification (NCBI taxonomy): domain Eukaryota; kingdom Viridiplantae; phylum Streptophyta; class Magnoliopsida; order Vitales; family Vitaceae; genus Tetrastigma; species Tetrastigma voinierianum. The sequence goes on from JAEQBH010000589.1 coordinate 67,118, forward strand.
ATCACATTCATTAATTGTGAAACCATTTGACATCATTACCTTGTCAAATTTCTTATGCCATTGTTTTGGTGCTTGCTTTAAACCATAAAGCGATTTAACAAGTCTATATACTTTCTTCTCTTGTCCAGAGAAGAACCCTCTGAAGTTGGTCCATATAAATTTCCTCATTTAAGCTTCACCATTTAGGAAAATCAAGTTTTAATCCATTTGGTGTGTATCTAAAGATTGTGCAATGTCGTAATAGCTACGCATAATAAATAGATGTTATTCTCGTGATGAGGAATACATATATCAAAGTAACTGACCTTCTTTTGTTTATAACCTTGCTACAAGTCTAGTTTTGTACTTATCAATCGATCCATCGCTTACTTCTCCTTGAATCCATTTACACCTCAATGGTTTACTCTAGTGAAGATCAAACTAACTCCTAGGTGTGATTTTTGCATGATGGATTCACTTCACTATTATAACTTCTTTCCCACATGGGTGTTCAGAGTATTCTTGCTTCATTGAAGTTGAGGCCCATTTTCTAACAAGTATGTTAGAAAATTGACCAAAGGACTTGAAACTCGTCTTTACTGCTGGGCCTGCGCCTTCACTCACTCATAGATCATGGTTATATCAATTAGTCATGATCATGAGTTCTTTAAGAGAACTCTCTCATCAGCGATGCATTTTTACTAGGAATATATTTTCAAAGAATAATGCATTCGACCAATTATCGTATTGACATGGTATATCAAGAATATCATATTTATGCATTAAGTATTTATCAAGATAATCAATAAATATACAATCAATACTTCAGTCCTATTTTAATCCTTTGGGAATAGGAACCATCACCTTAGCCAAACACCCCCACTTTTAATATTTGTAGGAAGGACTGGACCTTTCCATAATGAATAAGGGCTTCATTTCTAACTTCGTAAAATTTATTTAAATATAATTTGTTGAAAGCAAAGCTTCCCCAAGTTTTCGAGGTAATCCCGAACTAATCAACATGGCATTCATCTCCTTTCAATGTTCTATTTTTACGCTCAGCAATTCCATTTTTACGAGGTGTATAAGGCGCAGTTTGCGGAATAATACCATGTCTCGATGCAATCCCGATCGAACTGCATCATATTCACCACCTTGATCACTGTATTGCCTTAATCTTTCTACCGTTGATTCTCAACCTCTATTCTATAGCATAAATTTTTTCCAATGCTTCATCTTTTACTTTAGGCAAATATACATAGCAATATCTTGTGCAATCATCAATAAAAGTAACTAAGTAATTTCTTTCCACTCTAGTTTGAACATATTTCAAATCATGTATCACTATGAATCATAAGCAATGTAACACACACAGGCAACAATACACAATAATGAAAAGTGGTGGGAAGGCCACACACACACACAACACACACACATGCCACACACATGGTAAGTCTAGGTTCAAAGATTTTCTTAATATCAGTGGAATGATGATCTTGTTAATTTTGGATTCAACACATGTCTCACATTTATGATTCGCATCAATATTGAATTTAGGCAACAATTTAATCATTAATTTAAGCATAGTATCAAAATTAACATGTTCTAATCTACCATGCCACACAAGGCTCAATCATATATGCAAGATACCTATTACAAAATTTGATACACAATCTTACTATTACATCTTAAAGAGCCCATCACTCATATATCCCTTGCTTACATAAATCCCACTCTTGGTGAGTACAAATTTGTCAGACTAAAAAACCAACCTAAAACCCTTCTTACTCAACAACGATCCAGACACAAGATTATTTCGAATTTCATGAACATGTAACACATCATTGAGAGTGTTCTTTCTAAGTCATCTTCAATATAACATTTCCTTGCCTCAATTTCGACGATGAATTTCCCAATGAATATTGCCTCCATCACACTGCTTCATATGAAGATAACATCTTCATCCGAACATATGTGTCTAGGCGGCCCAGTAGCCACCCACACTCCTTGGTATTTCCTACCAAGACCCTGATACATGTAAGAAAAACTTATGTTAGAAACATTGTCGATTGTTTTTCACTGGGTTATATTGACTTAGGCAACTTTCCTTTTTCAAGGTTCACTTGTGCTTTACAAATCTTCATAACTTTTCAGACGATGTCCTAGTTTATCGCACACAAAAGAAATTTCCCTTTGAACCTTTGGAGTCACCACTCAAGGCCCCTTTGCTGGCTAACATACTTTCTTTTCTTGTTGGTTTTATGTCCCTCTTCAATCACATGTGCCTTTGACTCCATGGAATGATTGCCTATTTTCTTTTCGGAGACTTTATTGTCCTCCTCTATCCTCAATCTCACGATCAAATCTTCAAGCTTCATTTCTTTGTTTTTGTGTTTCAAATAATTTTTGATGTCCTTCCAATTTGGTGGTAATTTCTCAATAATTGCAGCCACTTGAAAAAGATTCACATTCATAACTATGCCTTCTCAAAGATGATCACTTGAAGATAACTTTGAACTTGACTTATGATAGTCTTGGAATCCACCCTTTTGTTATCAAGGAATCTGCCCACAACGAATGTCTTCATTCCTCGCATCCTTCTGCCTTGTATTTTATATCCAAGGATTCCTACTGTACTCTAAATTACTCACTGGACTATACACATTATATATTGTTGGTCCAATCCATTGAGGATATAGTTTTTGCAAAGAAAATCAGAGTGCTTCCATGCATCCACCGCAACAACAACTTGGCGGTCGACCTCATTCTCACTACAAACGGGAGCATTCTCACTAAGAAACTTTGCAAGATTCAATGTAGTGAGATAAAACAACATTTTCTATTGCCATCTCTTGAAATCATTCCTGTTGAACTTTTCGGGTTACTCCCCATGAGATATATTATGAATGCACTAGGCACCCACATGTACACAACATGATTTGTGGTGAAAGGTGAACATTAATATAATTTTCATCCATTCGAAAAACAAAGATTATAAACGTTATTCAAACAATATAAAAGCAAAGAAATAAACTATACAAATGGCGTTATCACGCTTTAAAATTACTACTTTAACGTTTTTTGTATGGTTTATCAAAAGTTATTGTTTGGTGGAACGGTTTAAATTAAACCAGAAACAAAATCATTGTTTTTATATCAAAACCAGAACCACAACAAGTAATTATACTAATTGAAAATATGTCTTAAGAATGTTAGAGTGTTGACTCTAGGGTATTCAAATATAGTAAAATTACTGGTTGAAATTTCATTTTTGAAACATGCAAAGTACATACTAAAATGTAAGAATAAGTAAATGTGAAACAAGAGATAGAAGTGTTACAATTAAAAGCATAAAGTGTGACATGAAGGTTACATCGTAATAGCTTTTGATATATGCAAATCCGATACTAAACTACTTTTAATAGAACTTGATAGAACTTTAGGTAGATTGGCGCCATTGCTCGACACTATATCCTTACTAAGATGATTTTTGCCCCACTCTTGGTGCTTATGGAATACCATGGTCTACTTACCAGATACAAATGATCTTCACATAGATAGAAGTAGTACCTAATTTATTCCGTCCAAATGAACTAAACTATAAGAAAATTTCCAATGCACTAAATGCCAAAATAATGCACTAAAGGTCAGTCTTTAGTGCATTGTTTACTGAATGAAATGACCGAATTCATTGTTATATTTCGTAATTATTAATGAACTGATTATTGAGGATCTCTGGGTGACTTTCCTGATGTACACAATCCTAAAGACATAACTCAAAATGAAAAGAGACACAACTCAAATGAAAAGACATTAAAACAAATGAAAGGACACAACTCAAAATGAAAGTCCAAACAACACATTTTCATGAACGGATACAACTCAAACTGAAAGTCCAAACAACACCTTTTCATGAACGGACACAACTTAAACTGAAAGTCCAAACAACACCTTTTCAAGAGGGTCACTTGGGAGCCTATTTTCTCATTCATTTCTTACTTGATTTGAGCAAATGAATATACTGGCATTATTCCTCACTCGAGTAGAATATGAACCCATGAAGTATTGTTCAAAATAACAATTCATCCCACTTAATTTAGGGCTCAAAGTCAACTAATAATCCAGCTTTTACACTTAAAAAACGCTTTGGTAATAACACATGGTCCTCGTCTAACGGACCTGAATTTTTAAACTTTAAGAAAATTCTTTCATTTTCTCTTGACATCCTATCATCAAGAGAAACATAGAAGGCTTATGTATGAATAGGAAGACAACAATCCTAACCCATTTTGCAATTATGAATCAAGCTACGCTTTCATAATTTGACATGAAACTCTTAATGATATGACAAGAATGATCTTGATTATTTTTGAAAGATATAAAGTTTTGTCTGTAAATATAACTTCAATTACTCCAATGTTTTTGCATCTCACACAAGATACATTGTAATCCAACTGACCATAATGGAAGAGCCAAGAAAAAATCCCTTCTAGGTTCACCCAATGTCCCAGGCAGAGTTGATCATTGTACCATATATGAAGAATGGATATGCATGACTCGTAGTGTTCCTCGAGTATCGCTTCATGTATTTGTCCCATTTTCTCCTTTCCTTTCCATCTCCTAATGCCTGCAGCTTGAATGTGCCATCAAGAAGCTCACAAACACCAAAGACCTTTACTCGGCGTATGTCGAGATAATTTTCCGAGAATCCAATCACCGCTAGTCATAATTCGGATGAAATGCACTTAGTTCATCAAATTCACCCAACTTAGTGTGTACATATGTGTTGGAAAATTAAGAGGTTATGAATGAACTTAAACTACATTTGATGGGGCTCATCACGCCTAGTTCAAGTGGTAGAGTCTCAATGTTAAACAACAAAAGGACATAAGTAGGTGGGGAGGGTCAGTCTCGTGTTCAGTCCCAATGATGATAGATGATTTTGTATGCCAAGTGCATAGTTTGTTAAAAAAAACATTTTAGAATATAGAACACATTCAAACCATTTTCCATAAACCTAAGACCTCGTGGCGAAGACGCTGGCTTGCTATAAGGCACGATACCATCTCAAATATGTGCTAAGGAGAGGTATGACTCCTTTAGTACGCTATTTCGGGTATTTAAAAAGTAACTTATCTTAGGGGTCATTTCTGCTTCGATTTTAAAATTGTTTTATGTCTCAAAACAGAGAGAGAACACGTTGGTTACTTTTTTTTTTTTTTTTGCTTGAAAATACAGAGAGGACACAAAAAACAATAAATTTTTATAATAGTTATCAGCTTTGTAGATCAGAGGTTTTCAAAACTATTCTCAAGAATAGTTTAAAGAATACTATTTGTTTTTAAAAAACTGCTCATAAACAGCTTTCGTAACAGAAACTAAATGTGACTCCTATATTCCGTTCATTACCTTAGAGGGAGGTCTTGGATTTATTTGTCTTTCCTTCACGAAAGTGATAGAGATAACAATATCCACCTGGATGTGAGGACAAGAATAGGGTAGCTGTTCGCCTACGTTCAAAACACATAGGAACACCTTTGACGTCTCTAAAACCGTTCTCCTAGTCTCCTGACCCTAAAGTTTTGTGTTATTCATGTTTTCCAAAAAAAAAAAAAAGTAACCAAAAGTGTTCCATGTTTGAACATGTATTAGTGTAAGGAACATGCTAGAAGATGCTAACCCATAAAGTGAATTGATGCTGAGGAGCCAAAATGCAGTCCTTGAAAGCAGGAGACACAAAGATGTCCTTCAACTTTATCTCCCTGAAGAGTATTAATATGAATGATCTGTTCTGGAACAGCACTCTCATCAACCATTATGCCTTTCTTGCAGAAGCAAAACTCAGAAGCTTTCTTCAAAATGATACTCCCCTTTTCAACACTATCATAGAACCCCTTTGGCATTGTTGTGATAGAACAAGAGCTGATTTCTTTGAAAAAGCTATGTTCTGGTACCATTCCGAACTTGTCCAAGGACAGCTTCTGTTTTATATGAGATTCAACAATTCTTGAGAACACCCATCTCTGTAGAAATAATATTGCATGCATATGAATTAGCTTCAATTGAGGAAAGATTAACTATTCCAGAAAAAAAAAATTAAGACAGTTGCTGTTTATGGAGCTATACCAGAGGTGAAAGAATGGTTGCCAGGAGACTGAGAAGGAATCCTTCACCAGGCTTGTGAATCAGAAGCTCTGAGAAGCGATTGAAATACAGATAAAGAAGAGGTATTCCCATGGCTGAAAATTCAGACTCCAGTGCTTGGTCTTGGTACAACATTCTGCATAAAATTCCACTCCTGCCAAATTTCAATTGTTAAGAAAATCGAAAGACTACAAGTGGAAAGAACACACAAATTTATGATCAAACCTTAAATATAAAAAGACCCCGGGTAGAAGATGAGCTCAGATATAGATACAAAATTAGAGTATATTGCTACATAATGCCCATGATATCCCTGAATCTTACATAATAAGTTCAATTCATCAAAATCTAAAAAGTACATCATACATCATATATTTATAGGCATTCTAAAATTGAACAAACCCATGCTCTAATAAGATGAGTAGTGTACACGAGCTCTTCACTAAACTCCATAAAAAAACTAATGATGTCACACTGTCAAACTTTTCAAGTCAAGTCTAATAAAAGTTGGATCGCAGAATTCTATCATCAATCATCTAAATGCACAACTTTAAGGCCAAAAGAATTGAGTTATGAATGCACTTGATTCATGTCATACCATTTGCGGCCAGGCTTCCATGGCAATGTCCAAGCCTGACTTCATGTTCCCAACAATAGTTATTCGTTTTCCTTTAATGAGTTGAGCTGCTGTCTGAAAATCGATGTCGGAATAGTCCATGGAATGTATGACTTTGCCTTGAAACACTTCTGGGCCTTTACCTGGAGGAAACACTGGGATGTTCGGTACATCGCTGAACCGTCCGACGCAGAGGATCACGAAGTCTACGAGGTAAACCTGTGGAGAGTTGAACAAATCAAATAAAGTTCTCAATAGACTTTTAAATCAATAAATATGGAATCAAAACTAGGACCTCATGTCAAACCAAGTTTTGATAGCTTTTATGATTTGAGTTTAATATGAATATCATGCCTTTAACATGTTCCTATTTTTGAAAACTATTTTTAAAAAACTGTTATTATTTTTTGAATTTAGGATGTTATCTGTTTTTATTGATTTCCTTATTCTACTTGTTTTTCAAAACAAAAACACAGTTTTCAAAAACTATTAACACACATCCCCTTAGAATCTCTCCTCTCCATAGACACCTTGGCTATTCATTTTTCTTTGTCCTCTATTTGTGCTACCCACCAAAACAAATTGTTTTCAATTGAAAGTGTTTATTACATCCGGGAAGTATTCTCATTTTTTTCTTCTTCACCAAATCCAGAAAGTATTCCGAAAATAGGTTTTGCTATTTTCCTCCCTAATCCTTTATCTTCAGCCATTGATGGGAACATTTAATGAGCTTTAAAAGAAACAGACAAGGCTGACACCGGAATTGAAGTAGAAGAAGAATGGAAGGGGAATTGGAATAAGAGTATTTAAGAACAAAGAAAGGGGTTCAAAATTTAAAAGGGGACAAGGGGGTGTTCCAGTTACAGCTACAGCTACAGCTACAGTTACAACTACAACCATGCCTGGCTGGGGACAGGATGGTCATTTCGGATAAAAACCGACGTTCACGATAGGGCGATTTGATTAAACTGACTTTTTGAAAATCTAAATTTTGAAGTCTAACCCTCCCCCAATTTTTTGGTCTGATTCGGATAAAAATGCACTTGTTTTTTTTTTTTTTTTTGCAAGAATAATGTTTTTTTTAAAGGATAATGTAAAAACATGAAATAAAAAAAGATATTTTTGTTCAAAACGGGTTATTTTTTCAAGAAAAATATGGAAGATCTTAGATTCATAAATTTAAGAGTATCTGATGTCTTTTAATCTAATGTTTCTTTGCCATATGAAGAAACTAAATGCCTTTTTGGTTAAGTTCTTGAAAACTGTTTTCTATTCTAAAAATGAGGAAACAAGGAAATAGGCTCAATTTCCGCTTTTATTTTTATTTATACCTTTGTTTTCAAAAATACAAATAACATAAAATACTAAATTCGTATAATGTTAATAATTTTCTTGCATACACCAAAATATGTTATTCTATATGTTTTTAAAAACTGTTCATAAGAACAATTTTAAAAAATAGGAATCAAAAAGTTCATTTTGGTTTAATGCACGTCATTTTACCCGAAACTCCCCGCTATACTCATTTCTTTGATATTATTATAAACATATTTGATAACTGAGATTGTGCCAAACAAAACAGCGCCTTAAAAATGAGTGATTTGATTAAAAGACTATTTAAAATATAAATTTTAGAAATCTAATCATACTTCAACTTTTGATCATATTTTGATAAAAATGCCCTTATTAATTTCTTATAAAAATAATTTTTTTTATAAGAGACATGTAAATAACTAAAAGGACAAATGATATTTTTTGTCTATAATGAGTTACTATCCAAGAAAACGAAAAGAGTTAAATTTAGAATTTTGGATTATTTGATATTTTTAACCAAATATTTCATTGAAAATTCATTAGGTTAAACAAACGAGAAAAATATTATTTTTGTGTGGTTCTATATTCAAAACCGTTATCGAGGTCAATTTCTTTTGTTATAAACCACTACGAATTAAGTGTTTTGCTGGAACCTGTTTTGATGCTCTAAAAATAAAGCCTGTGAGAACAATAGTAATGTGAGCTGGCTACCCATTGTTTTTTGATCTAAAAAAACAGAGAGAACACAAAAAATATAAAATTCAAAAAACAAGAACAGTCTTTAGAAAACACAAAAATGGTGTTTTCCGTGTTTTCAAAAACTGTTCTCAAGAATTGTTTTCAAAAATAGGAACTAAACAAGTTTGTGTTATATGAACATTGTTCTCGTTATCCGAATTTAATATTTTTTGTATTCTTCATGTTTTTCAAAGAAAAAAAAACTAGAAATCAAACTTGTTCTCCAAGTTTTCCTTATTTTCCTTTGCTTTCATAATAAAATAAAAATTTTAAAAACAGGAGCCAAACAAACAAGCCTTAGAGAACCGTCCCAAGAGCTACTCCAAAATGGACATACCTCAGTTGAGAGTGTTTGGGTATTCTCCACAGAGATCCTCCACTTCCCTTCCGGACCGAAAAGGTTTCCATTACCACCCCACAGCTCCCATGACTGCAACTCCTCATCGGCCGCTCCTTCAAATTCAATTCCCGCCACTCTAGAGTTGAACTTTATGTGCCTGACCAAGTTGAAGTGGCGGGCATACGACTGAACATAATCCAGAACTTGGGAATGCTCGGGCGTATCTTCTTTTACAGAAGACGGCCATGGAAAGTCTGAGAATTGGAAGTAAGATTTAGGGGTCTGGAGCATTGTAGTCTGGAAGGTATTTACCCAAACTCCTCCGACGCCGCTCCGTGATTCGAAAACAGCCGGAGTGTATCCCTTGGAGAGGATGTACTTGCAGGCGAGGAGGCCGCTGATGCCAGCTCCGATTATGCCCACCTTCTTCTCCATCTAGATCTCTCCCACCTCTCACAGTTGTGCTTAATTTCCGTCCTCAGATAATAAGAGGTGTAAGAGCAGACTCATCTGGCTGTGTACATGACATCTTTATATATAATTGATTGATTGAGTTTGTTTTGTACGTTAAAGTAGGAGAGAATCTATTGGGAAGTTTTGGATTCATTTATTTTATTTGTTTATTTTGCTGAGCTGGAGGTAAGTCAGGTTTGTTCCATGCCAGCTATGTTTTGTACCCCTTAGGTATCAGCCTTAAAGATGAATTAGGTGACAGCGATATTCAGGAGCATCTTGGGCATGCATTTCTTTTCCCATAATTCTGCAGGTGAAAGCATTTGCGTCGAGGGTTATATTTCTGCCCACCGGCTACGTCCATGTATTGCCTGTTTGATCGCCCATTAATGCTTGCTTCACTTCTCAGTCTCAAGCCAGGAGCATCCATACGAGCCTAATTTTTAAAGGCTATTTTTGTCTAAAACTATTTATTCTTTAAGAAAAAAATAAGGTAAATTATGTAAAGGTGTAGGGGGGAAAAAATTAAAAAAAAAAAGAAACTTAAATGCCCGCATGTAACATTTTGATGCACTGAAGAGGCGCGTAGAAGACATGGCCTTTTTTTTTTTTTCAATCAGTACATGTGATGTAATATAGGTAACCCCAAACAGTGATACAATAACATATGAGTTGGATACACTATAATAATACAACAATTATATTATTAAAAATTTTCATCCATAAATAACTTTACATCCATGTAAACATAACATTAACGCATTATTAATAAGACATAGTGATGGAACCCGGAACTTTCTGAAAAATAATAAAAAAATTAAAAATTGATGATGCTTTTTCAATTTAACCTGGCTCGAAGCGCGGATTTGTCAGTCTACCCATGTCTCGGATGCTCTGCCTTCCAAAAACAAGAAACCAAAAGGATTGGCGGGGGCTCGTCCGTTACCTCTCCGATGCCTAAGTCAGTTCTTTTCGGTGGAAAAGAAGATCAATTGCTTAGGGAATGAAGTTTTGTGTATAAATCACAGATCTTCTTCTCGATGGGTAGCTCAGCATTTATAATAATGGATGATCACTTATAATTTTCCTACTTGGATGACGATATTGCACAATATCTTCCTCTTGTCGAGGATATGATATTTCCATTTGGTGAGAAATTTTCTTTTCTTATCGTAAACCGCTTGATAAGGGATGATTGATAGCACAATTAGAAATATCCTACTTTCGATTGGTGGAGATTGGGTGCTTTCCTAATAATTTATCTTTTGGCTACCTTTAGCATGAATGGGCCCTCGTTTCTAGCCTCGTATTGGGGGAATTCCATTAAGAGCCTATTGCTAGTACTGGGCCCGTTTTTAATCCCGATGTTTGGGTTTGTGTCTTGGGCCTACGCGCCTATTATTTCAAACCCCATCAGTTGCCCCCCTAGCCTTTGATTAAGCGAGCGTAGGCAAGGGTCGGGGACGTCAGATCAGCGTGATACCCACGCAGGCTACTCGTAGAAGGGCTCGACAGTGGCTTTGTCGCCCCATGTCTTGGTGATAATGATGGCCGATTTCACGCTTATTTCGTCTTGGCTTCGTTTCCTTAAAACGCCCGACCAGTTGAATTTTGTTCGTCTGGAAGCTTCTTCCTCCAGCTTATAGCTTCTTTTCTTGAATCTGACCACCAGCGCTCGTGACTACTTTTGTGGTCCTGATATCTGCCAATGTGTCCCCGTCTCGCTTTCTCGGCCTTGCACGCCTTTTCTTCCTCTATCTGCCTTTGAAGTCTTATGAGGTTCTATGTTCTCAGTTATGCATTTCCTTCTCGATTCTCCTTTCCTCGCTTTAACCTCGTGACTCCATAATGGTCCCGTTGTCTCCTGCTTTGCACATAGGAGTAATCCCACGAGGCGTCTAGTTCAGATGCGACCGACAGGGAACCAGCGCTTGGTCAGAGAGTTCACCCAAGGCCTCGGAGCCTCCTTTCCCTTTGGACAAGGGTGGCAAAATTAATGAAATTCTAGATCCTAGCAGCTCAATATTTGGAGGTTTGATGCACGTCGAGGCCAATGGGCCCCACTGGTCAACTTTCTAGATTTGAGATTCAAGGGCCGTCTCTGTGATAGCCCTCGCGATCCCGGCTTGGTGTCCACGTGGCCGACCCACCTACGTCCAAGTGCCTAAGATGGTGTGCTTGGTGTGGCGTTCGAGATCCGGCCTCCGCTTCTCGGCATTCTTTAAAAAGGGTTCTACAAAGATTTCAAACATTCCGCCCTCTCGCCTTCCAACTTCAAAGGTGTTCTAGTGTCGTTAATCATTTTTAGGGACAAAGGTCTGGTAATTCCTAATATCGTCGCTCTTAGACTTCTTCAGCAAAGGAGGTCAGTCGGCTAGTTTCTTTATATCCCCAAGCGCTCCAGCGCCAAGTTGATTATTTTGGACCTTCCATCTTCGCACAAGTTCTGGAAGGAACGTTATTTTTTTTGTTAGTGGTCGTCATTGGGAGTACAATCCCTTTGATCGAGAGGACACACTTGAGTTCTCCGTCGCTGGACTACCCCCAGAACCTACGTGAGCCTCCTTTGTTCTCGCGCGATCTCTGCTTTCAGAGGTCACGGATATTTCCGACATCGTCTGGGTCGCATGGCTTCGTGCTCCTACCCGATCTTAGTTCCGAGGACGCAGGAGGTGGCGGAGCCGGTGAAGTGCGCCCGCGCGCCGAGCCCGAGCTCATAAGGTCGGATATTCCTAGTTCGTCTGGTGCGAGGCCTGCCCGACTTCCTTTTTTGAGATCTTCTCCCATCTTCGTCATGAAGCCTTCCGTCCCCAAATCTTCCTCACCTTCAGTTTTGGAGCCCCTTATTGCTAAGCCTACACAGGGAGAGCTTCGGTCTCGCCTGGAGGTGTTGACAAAGAAGAAGAGGAGCGTGAAACGGAAACCTCCGAGCTCGCCCGAGGGCTGCCCCCCTGCTAGGGGTAAGATCATGCGGCGTATTTTATCCCTCGTCGCTGCCTGGCCGAGGCTCTTCTGGGAGGCGAACGAGCCCCCTTGGAGGTTCACCCTATTTCGAACTGAGTCCCGACGCAGGCGCCGCGCCCTTCCGAATGTCTCAAGGAGGTGGACGGGGAATCGTGATCGCTGAGAGGCATATTAAGGGACGAGGACTCTCGCTCTCAGCGGTTAACATCGGGTAAGTTTCCCTCCATTCGCGCTACCCGACCTGGGAGGGTGGGTGCCCCGCCGCGAGGAGGCTCTAGCTCTTCGCCTCTCTGGGAACCGCCTGTAATTCTAAGCTTTCGCCGATCTTTTTCTCATTGTCTCGCTATGTTAAAGGTCAATTTTGTTTCTTGTTTTTTTTTTTTTTGGCAAGTGGCTACTTATGAAAGTGGATCGCAAGAGGGCTAGCTTCACTTAGGCTCCGTATAGAAGTCTGCGCGCTAAGGTCGCTTTCCCCGACCTCCGAGGGTCGGCCAAGCCTAGATATGGAACCGACTAAGAACAGGAATGTGTCCGACCAAGCATGCCGTGGAGAGGGCGCCGAGGATAAAGCAGTGAGGCCTGCAGGATGCGAAGATTGCCGAAGACGAGCCGCGGCCGGCTGCAGTAGCCGTGCCGCGGGAGGCGCACGTGTGGGGCCAAGATGGCATTGAGCAGCCCGCCAAGAGGCTCGAGGCGGTAATCCCCATGGAATGCCCGACAGAGCAGCCTAAGAAGCCTCTGATGGACCTGGGCGAAGGTGAGGCTCGCCACCCTGAGGGGCTAAGTGATAGCGAGCTTAAAGACGAGGCCTGCACTCCAATGGGCTTCCGTAGTGGCTTCGCTTCTTCAACGCCTGCTTCCCAGCTTTATCAGACCAGAGTTCAACATCCAAATTTTCTCGATGAGGAGGTTAGCTGATCTGGCCTTCGAGGCTGAGGTTGATGTAGGGGCCGAGGTGTTTTCAGGGGCCCCTGATCATGCTCCTTGGTCGGGCGATTCTAGCCCTTCCGGGCATTCCTTCGTCGCCCCTCATTGACTCCACCTCTTGACTCCTCTACTTCCGCAAGTCAGGGCCCAACGTCAGGAGTTTAGGCTCTATTTCAGGTATCCTCGCGTGAGCCCGGTTTGTATTGCTTATGATCTTGATCATTGGTTTGATATACCAAGATCCATCGACACTCTTTCATTCTTTTCCTGTATTTCCTGCCGATTTGAGCTACTCGCTCTCGCCATGAGGTCTTCCTCAGTAGTTATATACCCATCCGAAGCATCACTCTCGGGTCTTTGTGGCTTAAGACCATCCCTGGAAGCTGTTAAGCCCGCAACCGAAGCACGGGCTCCCGGTGCTAAGACCCTACATGAACCGAAGCGCTGGCTTCGGCTAAGAACCTCCCGAGCCGCATAAGCTCGTGTGCCGAAGCATCGGGCCCGGGCGCTAAGACCCTCCCGCGCAACCGAGTTACTAGGGCTCCCCGGGCGCCAAGACCCGAGAGTTGTTGCTCTACAGCTTGTTATTGGCTCGGGTACTGGCGACCTCCTAGCGAATCGAGCCACAGCTCCTAGCATTAAGACCCTCCTCGAGCCATGCTCGGTAGGGTCGAAGCATCAAGGCTTCGGGGTAATTACACCTCCCGCGAACTGAGCCATCGCCTCAAGGCAGAGACCTCCTAAGCCAAGCCCACTGCCGAGCCACGGTGTCTCGGGCGCTAAGACCCTCCACTCGAACTGAGCCACCGGGCTCCCGGGCACCCAAGACCCTCCCGAGTCGTGCTTCCACAGGCCGAGCTTATCGGGCCGGGGCGCCGCTGACCCTCCCACAACTGGGCACGGGCTCCCGGGCATACAGACCCCATCAGCCGCAGCCTAGGTGCGAGCTACCGGGTCTGAGGCGGCGACCTCCACGAACCGAGGCACTAGGCCCCCGACGCTAAGAATTCCTTCGCCTTCCTTCCTCGGAAAAATATGGCTTTAATGCTGACGGCGAGAATTGGAAATGATTGCGGCTGACTTCCCAAGCTCGCTCTCATAAATAACGACCCTCTGCAGACGGGTGCTATGCTTCCAACCTTCGTCTTTCTTCGCATAGTCTAGTGTCTCGCGTGATGATGAAGCTCGTAGTTACCTTATCATCAGATGGGGTCTATCCGGTGATCGCGGAGCCGACGCCAGGTGTTTATGGTCTACCGCTTGTAGGATTTGTGTTTTTCCTCAGTTCCTCCTCGTGGAGCGCGTTGTTCCCTGCTTATACCAATGATGAATCGTGCCGTGAACGATCCCAGGAAGCGCGTACTAAAACTTTTAGTACCGCTGTTTTTCTTCTTCTTTCTTCTCTTCTGCCTCTTTCTCCTTTCCTCTCTTCCTCCTTCTTCTTTGCACTCTTCTTCTTTCTTTCCTTTCTTATGGTTTTTTTCCTTGATGTAGGCCGATGTGAAGAACGTGCGATTTTTCAAGCCACACTTCGAGATGGAAGTGGGAGATTTTGTAATTTTCGAGGTGATCAGAATCTCCATGTAATGAATTGTATTCAATCAGAGTTCTTTGAAATAAAGCAACAATCTTGTGAATTACGCATTTTCCACTCTAGTTCCCTTCGAGCCGCAGGCTCTCGCTCTTCATCATTGTAACTTGGGTTGTCGCCCGACCATAACATTAAAACCACTTAAAAATGGTGTGAGTGTTTTTGTAAAATCAAGATGGTGGATCTTGGCCATGTACCACTGCCTGGGTCTTATTGGTAGAACCGCTTGAGGTAAATTCAAGCAAATACCCATGAAATGGGGCAGGTGGTTTTTCCTTCTTCCGTCTGGGAGTCTCATAGTCACTGTGCTGGGATTATGCGAGATACGATGTGCGCCCTTCCCAGCCTCAGGGTCCCAAATTTTCCATGCGGGGTCCTTCCTGCTGGTGCTTTTTAAGAACCAGGTCGCTCAACTTGTAACTCCGGGCTTGACCCTTTGGTCATAATACCCGTTGTCTCTCGTGATACCCCTCCATACACTTTAGGACCTGCTCACGTTTTTCTTTTAGGAGATCCGTGTTTAAATAAGGACCTCCTCGTCAGGTTCGATGTTTATGTCTAACTCGGGATTCTTAGTCCGACTCGACCGGGATCTACACGCTCAATGCCAAAGCACGAGCGAACGAGGTTCCAGTCAGCCCACTCAAGGCGTAGCTTCAGACGCCTAAAAACACCTCTGCAGGTAATTTCACCCATTTTCCTTAGATCTTCTAGTTTGGTTTTCTAATGTCACTGAGTCCTTATAGTGACCTCTCGCCTCTCCCATCAATCATTGATATTTGGATGAGTAGTGGGGCTTCTGATTCCGAGCTCGTGTAGAAATCCTCGAACTTAGGGTCGGTCGAATTTGCTTCCCATTATCTGGAATACGAGGACCTCGATCCCCGAACCTACATATTATAGAGTACCGACGTAGTTGGTGCATATCTCTGGTTTCATGATTGTTGCTAAGGGCTCCTGGCTTCAATGATGACAAAATAGTCCATGACCACAATGATAAATTCAGACGTCTCTTCAATGGGTAGGGTCCGTCATGTCCAGCCCCATCGTTGAAAAAAGGCCGGTGGTCAGGATCGATGCCACCGCCTCAGATGGAGATGATCCCGGCATGCTCTCACAAGCTTTTGCACTTTCTAAATCCGCCTTTCAAGGTTTTCGAGATCAGGCCGTAGTACCCCTATCTTAATGTTTTCGCTGTGTCCGAGCTCCGGCGTGGTCACATATGCCCCCGTGTACCTCCCGCATGTAGTTGGCGTCTTCCTTCCCTACGACTTAAGAATGGGAGGTAGAGAAGCCTCGCTTATAAAGGATCCTAATGAATCCAAGTGAATCTTCCGACCTCGCCTGAAGCTTCTCACGCCTCCTTTGGGTCGCTTGACAATGTACCATCCACCATAATCCCATATGGCTCATCCAGCCACTGACATCACAGGAGACTTTGTTGTCAAGCTGATCGAGGGTTCCGAAGGTGCCTGACAGGTGGTATCGGGCCTGTGTCTTCTCGCAGGTTGTCACCGCTACAAGGCATTAGCCTCCTGAATTTCTACTCTTGGTACATGCTCGACCCGAACTCATGTGAACTTCTTAACTCGTAGACTCAGGATATAAGATCATCTTCTGGTCCTCGTATGAGTCTTCTATTTGTTTTACCACCATTGAGAGTAAATGCCACCTCTACCAGCATCACGAAGTGGGCGAGGTTGAGTCCAGTTTATGGCTGGGCCTTCATATTCGGGCCCCATTATCGAGGCTCGAAGTCGACCGAGGGCGATTCCGCATTCATCCCGTCTCGAGAGGTCGACCGGGCACCAGACCGCCTTGGCGTTACGGCCCCGTCACGGGTATTCAGCGCCATTGTAGCCTCCGTAAACTGTGCTGGAGTGAATTCCATGATGAAATCTTCCAAGATCTGCTCTTTTACCATTGTCCTCTAAGCCAGACATGATGTCAAATTCATTTGTCTTTATAGCCCACTTTATCGCCTTCCGAGGTTTCGTTTACGCAGATAAAGCCTACTCCGATATTCACAATTTGACTCGTATGAGCTGAAGTATGTTGGGTCGGAGTTTTCCGGATGTGGCTACCAATGCTAGACTTAGCTTTTCCATCTGGGTACCTCTCCTCTCGCCTCCCGAGCTCCCATGGCTATTAGTAAGTCAGCCATTTGACCCCCGGTCCCGTTTATTCCATCTGGCAAAAGACTTCAACAGAAAGTCTCGAACTACTGTGCAGAGTGAGGAGTTCTCCCTCGGAAGGGCTTACTAAAATGGGGGGATAGCTTAGGTAGGTTTTGAGTGCTGTGAACGCCTCCTGGTAATGTGTCCCACTCGCCTTTTTTCAGAACCCGGGAAGAAAGGCTAACATTCGTCGTCTCTAGATACAAAGCCATTTAGCGCAGTTATTCTTCTTGTCAGCGCTGGAATGTCTTTATCGTTCGATGGAGGCGACATCGCTACCACCTTTATCTTATCCGGGCTTGCCTCTTTCCGTGTCGGCTGAATTATAAACTCTAAGAACTTTTCTGCTGAGACTCCGAAAAGCTGCACTAGTCGGGTTTAACTTCGTTATCAGCTTTTCGTGATTCTGGAACGCCTGCTAGTAAATGGGTTATGTGGAGCTCGGCTTTATCGATTTTACCATCATTTCGTTTCATATATACCTCCATGTTCCAATTTGTTTATGGAACATCCTGCTCACCAAATTTCGTAGTGGCCTCAAGGCTTTTAATATGGCATTACTGAGCAATCTGTAGTTCCCGAATAGTGACAAATGAGGTCTTCTCTTGGTCGCTGGGGTCCATACTGATCTAGTTGTAGCCCAAGAAGGCGTCCATGAAGTTGAGGAGTTCATGATCGGCCATAGCGTCTATTATGAGATCAATCCAAGGTAGGGGGAAGCTATCCTTTGGGTAGGCCTTGTTGATGGCTGTGAAATCGATGCAAAGCCGCCACTTGTCATTCGCTTTTTTGACGAGAACAACGTTAGCCAACCATTCCGGGTACTCTACTTCTCTGATCAAGGCTTTTGCTTGGGTATGAGCTTACCAACCTTCTATTAATCGCCTCGTCTTCGGCAAACTCCTTCTCGCTGACCGACTTAAAGGAGGGATCAACGCTTAACCTCGTAATATCACCGAATAACCCCACCCATGTCTTCATGTTTCTAGGCGAATACCTCCATGTTCTGCTCTAGAAAACGGACGAGAGAGCTTCTGACGTCTTCTTCTAACTCGACCCTATGTGACTGTGGTGTTCGGGCCGGTCACTCAGTCAGATGTGCCTCTAATTTCTTCGAAGTGCGTCGGGTGGTTACCTCATCTCGCATGTCTAGCTCGTCCATGTAGATGTTGTCAATCGTACTTTGCTTCATTGACGCTGAAAGTAACATTCCCGGCTATGCATTACTCTCGACCATTCCTACTCCACTCAGAGCCTGGAATTCGATAACCATGATAAGCAGGAACGACCCTTACAGATCGTAGAGAGGGCCTACCTAGTAACATGTTGTAGGCCGATGGGGCGTCTACTATGAGGAATCTCATCGTTGTTGTAGCCTGGCATGGGGGTCTCCCAGTAAGCACTAGTTGTACTTACCCCAGGGGCGTGATTCTTCGAGAAACCACAGCAAAAAGGCCGACCGGGCTCTACTTCTCCCTTCCAATGCCCATTTTGTCGGTGTCATGCGAAGATGATGTCGCCGAAGCCTGCTATTGACAAGGACCCCGTGGACCGCTTTATTAGCTACTGAGCGCTTATCACAAGCAGTCGCCATGGGGATGCTGGCAGCCTTCCATGTTGAAGTCCGAAAAGGTTATGGTAGTATCCAATGAGAAGTCGGATCGGGTTTCAGACTGCGTTTCCTCATCTCGATGCCGCAGCCTTCCTAGTTGAGCCAATTTCCCACCTCCGCAAACCCTTCCTGAGATTACATGGATTTCTCCCAAAGGTCATGTCAATCGGGGTCATCGACGAGGTGGTGGTGGTCGACTTGCCCCGCCTGAGGTCCCGTGAACGACCGAGCCCACGCCTGACTGGCATTCAATCTCCTTTTAGCTGGATGCAACATCCTGTCTCTAAGGCCCATGACCCTGTGGAACCCACGTGATTTAGTGTCGCCTTCGCAGCCGGGTTTTGACTTCATCCGGATGGCCACCTTAGAAAACCTTTCATGTTGTACTACAAGAGACTCGCGAAGCACCGAGGCTATCGAGGGGTGTATCGAGGTGAATACCGTCACGGGGCAGCTCGTGCTGAGGTGGTCCCCCGCGATTCCCGACTTTTCTTATCTTATCTAGGGACCGCTCTCTATTTCTCCCCATTCCTCCTTGAGATTTGTCCCGTTTGTTTGTCTCGGGGGCTTCTTTTATCTTTTTATCGCCCTTTGCTCTTTCCTCCTTTTCGAGTAGAAGAGCTTTGCTTGACACAGGGCTTTCACCGTTGATATACTGCTGCAGAGGACCTCGCCATGCTTGGTTTATGGTTCCTTGAGATAGAGTGAACATTTGGTCTTTCGATCGCACCCCAAATTCCTCGCAGAATGAGCAAAGAATCACTGAACTTCTCATCTCGAGAATATCCACCTTAGCGACTCGTGTTAAACCTCAACATATGACTCAGCTGGAGCTCGTTTTCTGGTCGGTTGGGTTATAATCATTTCCCCATGCCCTTGTCTCGATAAAGTGGAGATGAATGTTATGGAAAGTCTCAGAACCGCCTAGATGGAAGATCATGAGTCTGCTAAACCGTGCCAATGTCACGTCTACAGATAGCGAAGGCTCTACATCTAAGATGTAACCTAATATCCGTAGTTCCATCTCGATTTTGTATCGTATTGAGGTGGTCTATCAGTCTTTGAAACCCATTAACGCCTGGACCGTGGCATTCTCATCTCATCCCAAAGGAAATGAAGCACTCGGCTGGGTGAATGGAGATTCGACGAGCCACCAGGCGCCCATGGACCGGAGCTGCCCTTACCGCTTCCTTCATACTGATTTCTTGTCGGATGTCCCCGAACCTCGCTCCCACGATCTCTCCCATCTCCCGCTGATAAAAGAGCCCACGCCTTGCTCCCGCCACGCCTCCTTGCTGGCGATCCTCCTGGAGTCGTAAGGATCATGCTTCCCAGTGTGGCTAGTTTCTCCTTTTCTATTAGCTTCTCGACGAGGGTTGAGGTGGTTCTCTCCTGCAATGTGGTTTTGGTCTTTCGGCACAACAGGTTCCTGGGGTGGGCATTATATTTTAGTGAGTTAGTTCGAACTTTTCTAAAGGCGGCTGTACGTGAGCCGCTCCACCCGTCAGGTCGACCGCACAGTTTCTAAAATAAGGCCTCCTGAGCCTACAGCCCACGCCGACTGGCCGGTTCCCGTGATCCTTAGGGGATTGGATTTGCTCCTGCTTATGTTTCGAGTTGATACCATCAGTTGCTGAGAGGTCAGCTTTATTTGTAAAGCACCACCGCTCTACGTGTGGATAGCGCCAAACTGATGATGCTTTTTCAACCGAATCGGGCTTATGTGCCGTGGATTTGGCTTCGCCATCCGTCGCTCCGATGTCGGGTTCTCTACAAAAACAAGAAACCAAAAGGATTGGCGGGGGCTCTCCTGTTGCCTCTTTGATGCCTAAGTCAGTTCTTTCCGATAGAAAAGAAGATCAATTGCTTATGAAATGAAGTTTTGTACATAAGTTTACGTACCTTTCACCGATGGGGTGGCTTGGTATTTATAATGGATTATCATGATAATTTTCCTAGTCGAGATGATTTACTACACAGATTCTTCCTTATTTGAGATGATATGATATTTCTCCCATTGGTGAGAAATTTCTTTCCTAACATCCGCTTGATATGGGATGATTGATAGACAATAATTAGGAACATCCTACTTTCTCGATTGCTGATTGGAGTGTTTCTCTAACACGGATTTGGCTACCAAATTTTTAAAGGCCGCTTGGGCCCTCGTTTCGGCCCGTATTTAGGGAATACTATTCAAGGGCCTATTAGTACTCAGCCCATTTTAATCCCGAAGGTTCATTGCTTTCGAGCCTCACGCGCCTATTATTTCAAACCCCATCAAAAATAAATCTTAAAAAAATGTAGTTTAAAAAATAATTCTATATAATGTAGTTTTCTTCACATAATCAAGCCACGTCATATTGAAGCTTGAAATTTTTTAAAATTATGAAGGTGTCTCTTCAAAAGAAACTTTTAGTTTAAATAAAAGATAGTGAGGAAGCGTGTTTCTTTAAAAGACACTCTTCAACTTAAATAGTGTAATCTTCATGTCTTCAAAAGACACTTCGTGAGATAAATGAAAATTTTCAAAATTATGAGAGTGTATATTCAAAACACACTTTCAAAAAAATAGTGTAAAGATGTCTCTTCAAAAAACATTTTCAATATAAATTAAAAATTTCCAAAATTATGAAGGTGTCTCTTCAAAAGACACTTATGTACCAAAATTTTTTAAAGTATGAAGATGTCTCTTCAAAAGACACTTTGAAAGAGACACTTTTAAAGAGACACTTTCCAGGTGACATAAACTACATTAGATTTAGAAATATTTTTAAACCTATTATATTTGAAGGATTTTTTATTTTTTTAAACTAGAAGTTCAAAACCCTAACTCCAATCCTACTAATTGATGCTTCTTACTTTCTCCTTTATTTATTCATCTATTTAAGACTTTTTCACCACATATTTATACATGGTATGTGGACCTACCAACTGGAAAGGCAACATAATCAATAATGTGCATCTTTTCACTTCTGCCTTCTTTCATCTTCTATTTAAAAAACTTTTCATCATTAATACATTCCTAATAAGGCATAGTTCACAATCCTCCTAACTCAATTGATTAAAATATCAACGTTAAAATAGTTGGACATAAAGAAAAAAATGGTTCAAGCATCAGTGAAGACAATTTACAATGTTAGAGCAACTCTGTGTGAGCAAAACCTGAAAGAAAAAGCTAAACATAGATGTCATGGAAAAATCACCTCCACCAGTGGAGCAATACCAAAAGCAAGTTGATGTTGAATGCTGATCAACAATTTGGGCAAATATAGCCGATCACCGTCATCAACAAAACGGTGGAAAAGCCATTCCTACCCTCAAGATTATAGCCGTTGGAAGCAAAAAAGCACACCCGTGAACCAAAAAACTGAACCAAAAAAACAAATTGGCATTCTCCAAAATAGAGATTCCCCTGACAAAATATGCACACCTGTGAACCATTTTGAAATCCCTAACAACTAAAATAAAATTCTGGGCTAACAGTAAAAAATCAAACGATTTCATACAAATAATTTTGCGATCCGAAGCGAAATTTAAGAACCATTCGCATGGCACAGGAGAAAGCCAACCATCGTTGGTTACGCCGCGCTGCGGCCAGTGGTCTCGCAACATGATCAGAGTCGCCGCTCTCACGCCCACCGTCCGTCGCGACGCTGCCGCACGGGCCCAAACTTTGTGACCACCGCCTCGCTGCCATCTCCGACATCATGTGAGATCTTTGATCCTAACGAAGTGCCCTGCCAGCGCTATTTTTCCCCACTTCTCTTCCCCGCCAAAAGCAAATCGGAACGAGGAAGAGAACACCGTTTGGGGTATGGGGGTCGGTGGAACGACGTCAGTTGTCTCTCGAGGATAAAACTACGCCGCTTTTTATTTTTTTAATACATAACAAAACGACGCTGCTTTAAACTAATCCAAACGTTGCTTAAGCAATGTTACCAACCCAAACGACGTTTTTGGTATGTGAAGCCGCCCAAAACGACGCCGTTGGACTATTAATAAAACGACGCTGCTTTGGAGCAGGTGACCCAAAAATTGCAGCCAAAACACTGCTGACTTCAACAAACCCATTTTTTCCCAAATATTTTTATCAACTTTCTAATTATTTCGGCTCTATACATTATAAATAAAATAAGATTAATAAAATGAAAAAACCATAAATCATATTTTGCAATAATTTAAAATACAAATTTAAATATAATGTTTACTTGAGTAAATTAATTTATTTTACTATTATTAATATACATATCTTACTTGAATATTCCAGACCATTTAAATAATTTGGTTTTATTTAATTCTTCAACTAGGGTTATTCATACCAATTTAAGTTTGATTTTGTAGTCATAAATTGTATCTACTCAATACAAGGTGAAGGGGAAAATCTTTCTTAATGAGGAAGACGTGCACTGTAGGAGAGTCTCGATTTAATTCATAACCCAAGATCCAAAGGATCTGCATTGGCAACTGAGGTCAAAGTTTTGGGATCGAGACGCCGAAGTTTTTAAACCAATGCCTGAGCTTGACCCACCACTCTGACCATGTTATGCACAAAATCTATCGGATAGAATAAGACATTATTGAAGAAAATGTAGCGTGGGATACACTGTGACAGATTACAATATAGCTCAAAGTGGAGCTGCCATAATATCACTCAATGAGCTCTGTTATCTATCATATAATTTTCTACAAATAAATATATTAAAATTTTATTTATTTCTAATTTATTTTTCTCAAGAAATGTATGTAGTTTCATGAAGGTGTTTCCTGCTATGTTGAGTCCGCGGGATTTAAGGATCATCAGGGAGGTGCTATAAATAGACGTGATATGGATGATTGTACATAAAGCAACCCCAGTCCCGCCTCCCCTGTTTATGAGGGAACTCATGAGACACCTGTATCTCTTGACTCGGATCAAGATCCATATAGCAATGCAACAATTAGCTCTCCAAGAAAGAGAACCCCTAGGAAGAAAAGAAGAAGAAAGCAACAGAAGTATACAGTCCAACAGAGGTACTGTAGTAAATTTATTTAGATATGATTCGTGAATTATCTCGTAGAAAGAGAAAGAATTTATGAGAGGAGCAAAAGCCTATAATTCACTGGGTATAGTTACTATGAGATGCGCAACTAGACATTGCCAGACGGCCAAGATAGATTGTATGAGCAAAGATAGGTCATAGATAGATCACAGATATTTATTATGGAAAAAGACATTCCATATATGTCCATATTAACAACAACACTATTATCAATCACGCAAGACGCATTATATAAAAGCAATGGAAATGTAAGTACGTCTAACTTGACTGTACTTCCAGATTACTACAAATTGCCATTTCAACGTATCAATTTTTGGTTTCATTTACTTAAACAGTTATTTAAATTTGATTGTCATTTTAGTAAACAGAGAAGTTTGACCACACATGTTAAACTCACCAAGATTTACGCTTGCTAACCCCAATAGATTTAGAAATCAAGAAAATCTTATCAACTACACTGACTCGATTTTTCTATTAATCTCAAATACATTTATTTTAACCCATATTTAATAAATTATTTATTTTTCATTATTTACAAGAAGTATAATTTTTTTAAAATTAATTAATATTTTAAATCCAAAAAATTTTCAACTAAAATGTCATATTAATTAAATATTTATTTATTTTATTTGATTTTAAAAGCAATATTTCTCATCATTTTTATTGTTACTGAATTTTTATTTTTATTTTTAAATTTTAATTAATATTATTGTTTTAACAATTTATAGTGTATGGAGGATATATAAATTAGGGTATATATGGTTTATTAGTTAGTATAAGAGTGTAAATCGAAGTTTAGGATAGATAAGACTTTAGGTACTCCTTCTTTGGAGTTCTTTCTATTTAAGCTTTATTTAAATCTCGAAAATTAAATTTTTGGTGCAAAAAAAACTTTTAAATAAATGCAAATGAGTTAAGCAATAAGCATCTAAAGCTATTTTTTTGCTCCAAGTTACACGATATTTAGCTAAGTTTTAGCTAGAGTATCTATGATGTGTCCCAAGTTTCATCTATCTAATCACCATTCCCGATTTCTGCTCTCTTCCTTAATAATTACATTATGTACCATTCATTCATTTATATCACTCCATACACTATAAATTTGATTTAAAAAGATAAATAAATATTTAATTAAAATTTAAAATAAAAATAAATATTCAATTAAAAATAAAAATAAAAATAAATATTTAATTAATAATTTTAGTAGTTGAAAATTTTAGAAGTTATTAAATATATTTATAGGAAAAACACGGCAAAAATTAGGTTGGAGGATAGAATGAGTAATACGAGTTTACGGGGCCCCAACGGCGTCGTTTGGCGCTTTGGTAGCAAAATGTCGTTTATCTATTCCTTTTTTAAAATGCATATATCAAAGCGACGTGGATTTTGAGAACAGCGAATCCAAACGACATCATTTTAGATAGTGATCCTTATTGGCTTGGCCAGATTTTGGACTGCGGCGGCCAGCTTGACGTCGTTTAACATGTGGTTTGAAAAAAAATGGCCAGTTTAAGCTTCTCTGACGAAACAAAGTAGTTTTGCGGGGCTTAAAAATAAATTAAAATCACTTAGTTGCTCGTGTTAGGGGCGGAAAAGCAAAAAATCGGAAAGGAGGAAGAAGAAGAGGAAGAAGAAGAGGGAGGGAGGAAGAAGTGTCGGCGCCGGGGGAGGAAGAAGAAGAGCAAACCTGCGGTCGGCGCCGGTGGTCCTGCACGATTTCCTGGTCGGCGGCTCGGCGTCTTGCACTCGGCTGCGAGCCTGAGAGGAGGTAAAAAAATCTCAGATCCAACCTCGGCACTCGGCGCCGGTTTATGATCCAACCTCTCTTTTTAGGCGCTTTTCTTGAAAATCTCAAATCCAACCTCTCTTTTGCATTTTCTGGTTTATGATTGGGTGTATATATATTGTTGTTTGTGATTTGAATATGAAAATCACGGGTATTGCACTGTTTGGTTGTTCTTTGGGATTTTCAGATTTTTTTTTGTTATTCGTACTCAAGATTCCATTCTCTTGAATTTGAACCCCAATGGTCATATTGTTGAGGCCAAAATGTTGCTATTGGTCCAGTTTCTTGATGAGCAGTGATCGAATTTATATTCTTGAAATTTAGTTGAGTTGTAATAATATTTTCTTTCTGATTTCTTCCTTTCATGGCTGATTTCATGTCCCATTTATTTTCTTCTCGGTTTTCTTTCATTCTTGGAATTCTTTTAGATGTTTTATTTTTATTATGTGGAGATCTTTCTTATATTAAAAAATGATTAACTTTAAAAAAAACATAATGAGATCCATCAACTAAAAAGGAGACAAGGTGGGAACCTCTAATCGACGCTTTTCACTCTCTCCTCTACTTGTTCGTCTTCTTATTTAAAAACGTTTCCATCGTTTACACATTACTAATAGGGACCTACCAATTGAAAGACAAACACTGTGGGACTCACTAAGTGTCGCCTTTCACTCTCTCTCCTCTACTTATCCAACTTCTTATTTAAAACTTTTTCATTTTTAAACATATTTTCTCCTATTTCCTATTTCTAAAATCCAATTTGAAATTTTACTGTAAATACAAGTCAATTATTCCTTATTTTTAGTTTTTATTAAAAAATTTATTTTAATTTCATATGTAGTTAAATCATTCAAATAAATTAGATTTCAATATAAAAATATATTAACATTTTTTACAAGAAATATATTAATATTTGATAATTAACATTCTAATAAAATAATTAAACTATAAAAGTATATTCTTTTAAATAATTAATAACATAGTAAATAAATACTAAATTTATATATTTTATTTTATAGAATGTCAAACTTAGAATTTAAAAATACTTCAAATTAAAATTTTATTTTCTTCAAACAAAAATAGAAACATAATACGAGGGGACACATGTGGGTTTACCTTATTGTACTATGCTTTTCTTTGAATGTGTTAGTGAAAGATTGACTCTTCAATATAAGGTGAAAATACTACCCCAATTAATTATATATCTTGTTTATTTAGTATATCAATTCATATATAAACTTTGTTATTACATCAATTATATTGCTATTTATATTATGTTTTTTTCATTTTGGTTATTATCCCCAAGGCCCATGTGTTATTGAATTTCAAAATGAATGAAGGTTAGCTAACAAGTGCGGTGTAAGTACTATCTCTGGTACTTCAAATTTAAATAAAAATACGGAAGAAGCGAATATAAAAGTCTATTAGTTATATGTTATTGTAGACAAAAATTGACAACCCAAATATTTTTATTCTTTGGCATGACATGTGAGGTCAATTTAATTTTCAATAATACGTCAAATCATCGTAGCTCACACATGCACCCATTAAAGAATCAAAGATTCTTTTACTTATCTCGTAGTCATGTGCTACTTGCCGACTTTATAGATTATTATTGTATTCCCATTATTTAGGAAAGAAAAAGTCGATTCTAGAAGAATGACAATAAATTACTGGGAATGCATTTATGATATCTCATCTGATCGCCATATAAACGATGTAGGCCCAGAAGTTTAAGATCATTCATTTTAAAAAATTTGTAGCCAGTACCAAATGCATTCATTAATAAAGAAGTGAAGAAAGTACATATCGAATTTTTAAATATTCTGGTAGGAGTGATGTCATATAGGACGGGTGGTAAAATGAATGCAGGCAGCTGGCGTGGCTTTATTAGTTTCAAAGCGTAAGCTCATACAGAGAAGAATCTGACAAATTTGACACTCCTGAAGAAAAAGAATAAGACAAGGTCTGTGAAACTACCTGATAAACGAAGCCCCATTAAGGCATAATGAGAAGCCTCTACGTATAGAGGCGCGTAAAAAAAGAAATGAAGCGCTGTGAAACGCGTAGTAAATGAAGAAAGCCCTTGTGAGGCACATGGTAAATAGAAGATCGTGAGGTAAATAATAAACAAAGGCGTATAGCGGATATTAAACAAAAGGCCCTAATAGAGGCACATGATGAACAACAAACACTTGTAGAAGTCATGTAATAAGCAAAGGTCTCTGTAGAAACATAATAAACAAAGGCCTCGAGTAGAGGCACATGATGAGCAGCAAACCCCTATAGAGATATATAATAAACAAAAAACCTACAGATGTATGAAATCTTGCCAAAAGCCCACGGAAATCTTGCGTATGCTTAAAAATAATGAGATCTCGATAAGTTATGTCATAAGCGAAAAATGGGTTGAAATAATATTGTTTTTATAATATTTTCCAAGTGGCCTGAGACATCATACAAGATGATGAAGGTCCTAAACCACAAAGTATGTTAGAATACCGAAAAAGAAATGATTGACCAAAATGGAAAAAAGGCTATGCAAACATAATTACACTTATTAATAAAATGAGAATTTTTTAGACCTTAAGTCAAAACACCTAAAAGTATAAAGCTTGTTGGGTAGAAATTGACATTTGTATGAAAGCACTCTAATAGTCTCTAAAGGACTAGATGTGGAGTCACCATGATCTTTATGAAAACATATTTTATGGATATAGAAATGATAATGATATATCGTAGAAAAACTACTAAAGGATTTAAATTGTTTGAATCAAATACTACAAAACCTTGTAGCATGTACTCAATCAAGTTACAATGATCTTCATGGGAATTAAAGCAATCCATATACATGTGGTACAACTACCTTACTGTATATTTATTAAAGAAAAGGTATGTGAACAACTCTATATGCTCGTGCATTTTTTATTAAGAAATCTTAAATTGGATTTGAGATTATTGTCATATATGTTGATGATTTAAACATTGTTGGAACTCCTATATAGCTCATAGAAACTGTGAAATATTCGAAGAAAAAAAAATTGAAATTAAAGATTTTGCAAACACAAAATTTTGTTTCGGCTTGCAGATCAAACATTTTCAATTAAAGTGTCGATTCATCAATCAACATATATTAAGAAAACTCTTAAACATTTTAATATGGATAAAACACATCCATTAAGCTCCCCAATGGTTGTCCAATGTGAAAAATGACCCATTTCGTCTTTGCAAAAAGGATGGAAATTTTACTTGGTCATGAAGTACCATATCTTAATGCTATCGGTGCACTTATATATGTATCTTGCTAATTATACTGTCTAGATATTGTTTTTTCTATCAATTTATTAGTCAGACACAATTCTTCTCAAACTCAAAGACATTGGAATGACATCAAACATATACTGTGTTATCTCCGAGGAACTACTAATATGTGTCTATTTTACTCAAATGAGTCAAAGCCTGATTACTCGGATGTACGAGATACGTCTTTATCTTTCAAATATATCTGAATGAGGTCATAAACCAACAAATACACTCAAGTGATAATCTAGTAGATCTCTTCGTAAAGGCATTGCCAACCTCAACTATAATTGGATGTTAATGTACTGTACCATTTTTTCCTTCTTCCAGGTTTTGTCCTATTGGATTATACTAGTAAGGTTTTTAACGAGATAGTCCTAACAAATTTCCTTAAGTTTCATAATGGTCATTCAAGGGGGAGAGTTATAAGGAAAGGTGTGAATGACAATCAATTTACAAAAGGAATGTTGGCCATCTTCATAAAGTAAATACTACTTGCCTTAAACAGTGAGATTACATGCAGATTTGGGTTCTCCTAAACACTTATGAATAGTCTTCTCCTATTTGTATTTAATATATCGAACTAAAGAGGATAAAACTTCATTATCTCGATTTCTCTCTCAACATTTATTTCTATGAATTTCTCTTTATACTTTCTTTTGGTTTGCAACAATTTTTTTTTTATTAAATATAAAATGAAAACTATTTTTTGGAAGAAAATTTGCGTCTTCGATTCTTTTCAATATTGTACCATAATTTTGACACTAACAAAAAAAAATTATTCTAAAAATTTGAAATGATACCAATCATTTGAGATATTATCAGAAGAATATCTTCTCCTCTCTATAGAGGGAGATGGAATACATGTTTTGCCAAGAGGACATCAACTTATCATTCTCATTTCTTCCAGGATGGATATGAAGGTGTTTATGGTTTTAGCTCTTCTTTTATGGGGAATCAGTCATGAAGTGGAGGGAGGAAGTGTGAGTACCATGGTCCTTAGGCCCACTACTCAATGGGCCCACGACCCGTTTGGCCTGAGGCATGAGGCCTGCCTGGCATGCGATGAGAAGCGACCCAAGCCCACCTAACATATTAAAACCAGGGGGAGGGGGGGCTGCATTACTAGACGGGAGAATCTGAAAGCCCGTTTGTGAAAGCTGGGGTGTCTTCTCAAAGGCTAGCTTCAGGGCGGCCCATCTAGAGTTTCAAGTCCCCCAGCCAGACATCCTTCTGTATATGGCAAGTTCATTATTGATAAATAAATAAAGACGACAAATACACAAAGGATATTTATCCGCAAATTTCCTAGTTTCCAAATCCCATACTTCTCAGAGGAATAATTAGTCCTTGATAAGGAAAAACATATTTATCCCTAAAAATAGGATATTCCTTCATGAGATAGGAGGGAGATTCGACAACCATTTTCTACAAATTAGGAAGGTCCCCCACGAGGGAGAGGTATGCAGTTCCAACTATGCGAACTCCCTTATTCTTCTTCTCCATCCTTTTGCTAACTTAATCATCGAAGAGGCAACTAGCATACCTTCCAACTGCGCGAACTCCCTTCTTCTTCTTCTTCATCCTTTTACTGACTTAATCATCGGAGATGCGGCAGGCATACCTTCGTCGGATTGCCCATTTTGCAGGTTCACATTGCGTTGTTGATGCCCATGAGTGCAGGCGGTTGAGGTAACAACAATTGGCGCCGTTTGTGGGAACCGAATAAAAAGTCTCTTCTACAGGCTGCAAGGGCTTGCCTTCAATCGCTATCTAGAAGCCCTTATTCATTGGTAGCTCTGTCAATTCCCCCTCCCACATCTGATTCGTCTGAGGCAGTCACAATGTCAAACAACCCGATGATCCAATAGTGAGAAGATCAATTCCTCCATTGGTGCTAAGACATGGAAAAGAAACAGGAGGAACAAGTAAGGCAGGTGAAGGAGTTGCAGGATCTTGCTGAACGCCTATAGCGTGAGAATGATCGATTGTGGGCCTAGGTAGAAAAAAGACGAAATCTTGTTGAAAGAGATGTGCAAGATAGCGGTCGAGTTTTGCATCCAATCCCTCGTAATAGAGGGAAGGAGCTCATTATCCCAGACGAGGACAATGTCGATGCCCCAGCAGATGACAAGTTGTCCTTAAGTAGTTCCCCACTTTTGGGCCTCTCACCAGCAAAGAACATAAGGGCCAAATCATGTAAGAGGACCTCGCATCGCCTTGCCTCCAGCCCCGATCTTGGATTGGTGTGGCGTCTCGTGGGCGGAGAGCCGACCGAGGGCGCCTTGACCAGAATGAGAAACCCAGGTAAAGTTGTAATCTTACTGAAAATCTGCTGCTTAGGTTTATAACGCATTAGGTGTAAAATAAATTAAATTACATTTTTTGAGTTTAAATGACTAAAAGCGAAAAATGATAAAAACCCGAAAATTTTACAGGAGCAAAATAAATTTGGTAAAAATGTCAAATGAGGACCTAAGGGTCATAAATGAGGAGTGTAAATGTTAAAATGAAAATGAAATGAAATGAAGTGAAAATGAAAGTGAAATGAAGCTTTAAAGTGAGAAAAATGGGAATTAGTGTGTAGCCAAACAAGGCTTAGTGAAGGATTTAGATTAAAAGACCAAGTATTGGTCTTTGTGAGACATTTCTCTCATTCCTCTCATTCTCTCATCTCAACTCTCTCTCACGCACGAACTCCTCTCTCAAACCCTGTCTCAGCATTCCATTTTGAGAGTAGAAAATCGGTGGAAATCATCTCATTCTTCCAACTGTTCATCTCTTGTCTAAGCCACTGGCCGGTTCGCACCTAAGCAGGCCAAACGTGAGCTTGATCTATGGTGAAGCGTTTTGGCAAGGTTAAGAAAAAACTAGGGTTTTCGTCCCTTCTTGCAAGGCAAGTGTAACTCTAGTCTAGATGCATGGAAAATCTAGAGTATTGGGGTAGAAATCAACTCTAACTGGAAACCCTAGAATGGCCGATGCTTCGTCTTATTCGTATGCTGAATTTATTCCCAAGCGTAGGAATTAAGGTCATCTAGCATTGTAATCTTGTGGGAACTCACGAGGTCATCTCTCCACCGAAATTAGTCTTTTAGTTGATCCTTAGGAGCTATTCTCCGAAAAGATGTGTATTTGAAAAAGAAATTATAGGGTTGTGGTTGGTTGATTGAGTGGTAATTAAATAGACTATTTTAAAACAAGAAGATGATTGATGGGAGTTCTGGGTTTCCACTCACTATTGATCGAAGTAATTCAGCCTCTTAGTTACAATCTCATCTAGAGCCATTGATGAATGGTCTTGACGGAGAAGATTTGCTAAGCGCTCTTTTAGAATGAAAAAGCGATCGAGGATGTTAAACACTTGTTCAACAATTAATTCGGACTCTTAGCTTGCATTTGTAATCAGTACAACGTGTGCAGAAGGATCTCGTTCACACATTGTCAGAGGATGCCTAACTAAGGTTTTTATAAAGTTTCTCTGCAAGTGCTTAACATCACACAATCCCATTGAAGTATAAAGAGGTGGGGAGTTATTACCTTGATCGGGTGAAGTTCCACCGTTAGAACCCGACATAAAGTTTGAACTTCATTGAAATTATAAAGCGAATCATAATTGATGAGGAATTATTCATAAAAGGAACTTGAGAAACTCAAACTTCAATTGCGAAACCAAAGAATCAAAATACAAAATCTTGAGAGAGAAAGCGGTTATTGATCTAAGCTGAAAGGTTACATGAACTTGAAATCCAAAATCTGCAGAAAAGTGAAGTCTTCAACCCTACTCTATAAACCCTAGCAAAAACTATGAGAAAGAACACTCTTTTTATGAAAACCAAAACCCTAGAAATCAAAAGCTGCCTTCTCCACCTTTCCTTTAGCTTTTATACCCTTTTCCATTGTGATCCCGCGTTTTTGGTTGAAGGAAAAACGTACCCTTGCATTAGAATCATAATCCTGCTCAATTCCTGCAAATATTACATGTCGATGCAGGTCAGGTTGAGTGTGGTACTGGCTCAGATTTGCTACGGGTGCTTTTACGTATGGGTGCGGTGCTAGGCGATCACCGTGCAGCAACCTTGTTGAATTCCGGCAGGTGCCAAGATACCACGCCTCTGCACTCGTTTCCCGACATCGTTACTTCGAAACTTCACATGTGATTTGCCATCATCCTTAATGATCGTAAACTACGGACACGAACCCTTGTAACAATTATGTATGAAACACGAAAAACACATGCAAGTCGGGGAAACACAAAAACAATTAAAAGTACCTATTCTTATACAAAGCGTGAGCAAAACATATTTTGGAAGGTGCTAAATTAGGTCTAATTGTTGCCTTTTGTGTATTGAGCATTATTGATATTTCCCATTTTGCCATGTTTGTGGAATAGGAGTTAAAGAAGATAAAGCACAGGTTAAGATCAAGACTAAAGGAAAGGGCAGAACGATTCTTTTTTGGTTTGTTCTTCTTACTTCTCTTCTCATTTCAAGTTTTATGTTGTTCCCAAAACAAATCTGCATTGTTCTGTATGAACATGAATGTGTGCTCTGTTTGGAACCGAAAATGAGATGTTTTAAGTGGTGTAAAGTGATTTCGAATGCATCATCTAGAAAATTGCATGTGTGTTCTATTAAGCAAATGGACTGATTTAGTGTTGGCTAACTGTTTTCAGAGGATTAAACATGAAAAAGAGGAAAAGAAAACAAAAATAGAGAATGCAGGAAATTTTCGCAAACCTGCGAAAATTTCGTAGGGCTTGCGAATTTTCGAAGAAGCCTGCGAAAATTCGCAGAGCCCTACATCTGAAATTGTTACCAAACTTCAATCGGTCATAACTTTTTAGTCCGAACTCCAATTCGCGCGTTCTTGGACTCTACGGAAAGCTCTTTGAGTATAGAATCTAACCATATGCTATTGAATAGCAATTGGTTAACACATATTTGCTAAAAATTTGATTGTAGCACCAAGTGTACTAATTACTTGGTAGTGTTGGTGTTTAAGTTGAGTTTTCTTTTCCCGAATCCCCCTAAGTGTAAATTGAGCGGAGTAAGTAGGCGTCCCATAACCCACAAATAGGATTAAAAATGTGGCATAAAAATGCCTAAAACAAATGTTAAGGATTTTCTAAAGAAAGGAAGAATGTATGGAAATGGGGAGTCGATTAGAAAGTAAACCTTAATAGAACTCCTAGAATACCCGACTAATAATATGATGTTTAATTGTATTGGAATAGGGGCTGACGAGGAGAAAAACCCGAATTGATCGAGATTTTGAGGATTGGAATCAAGTGCAACAAGCTATTTGGTTTGTTCTTCGACTCTCTCATTTGTTTCCATTTTGGAGTTTGTTCTCCATTTAATCTCTTCTTATTTCAAGTTTTACGATCATTATTCTATTATTGAAATGATTTTCAATAAATTGCATATTGAAGTGTTTTAATTGATTTGAGGCAATTGATTGTGAAATGATTTGCATATGAAAAATTGGATGAGTATTAAAAATGAATTGTTTGTATAAATGTACATACTATACTGTATTTTGCTATGAATGATTTGAATGCCCTTAATAGAATGTTAACCGTTAAATTCGAATTGAGGATAGATTGGTATACCAATAAGGGTCAAATTATTAGTACTATGAATGAACGTAATGATGTGTCACTCCGTCAAGTAGCCAATGGGACCGGTATCGGTAGTGTTCCGTTCCGCAGATGATTTTTAATAACCGATTAAGCGACTTAGCGGGATTGTACTTTGTTATAAAACAAAATATTTTTAGACCGGCCTGCAGCCCAACGAGACCGTGCTAGTGATTCCGTTATCCTGTGCACCGAAATCATAGGGTAAATTCATTTAAGGGCAAATTGAAATGATAAGAAAATTGTGAAATGCATGATTTGTGTTTTGAATGATTTATTGCATATGAAAGTGCAAATTGGAATGATCAATTAACTGTAAATGAAATGAATATATGTATTGTATTGCATTGGTCATTTAAAAAGGTTAAAAATCATTGTTTAGAAAAATTGCATGATTTGTATTAAACTAAAATGGAAGAGAGAACTATATAGAACCACTAAGCATGGAAATGCTTAGCGTGTTGTTTTATTATCGATGCGAATGCGAGATAACATGTACAAAGCGGGCGGCCAGTTGAGTCATCGTCAAAGCGCACAAATGATAAGTAAACTCGAGTCATATGCATACATGAATTTGATTTAAATTTATTTTTTGTATTAAAACTATAATTCGAAAAGTGAACTATGATTTTGTTTTTGTAAATGTTTTTGATATTGAAAACGGCTAATAATGTCGTATTGTATCCAGGTGGGAAATTGACCAAATTGGCATATAATGCCATATCGAATGAAAGAAAAAAAAAAGCATTTGTGAACAAATGATGGGCCCCCTTTAAGTTAAAATGATGTTTATGTTCATAAGGTTAATTATCCTTTACAAAATGAGCATTTGAAATGTGTCTTAAATGGGAAATTTCAATTGGATTTGAATGGTATCAAAGCACAGTAGCATAAGAATTTCTGATATTGAAAACATATTTGTATTTGTATTGGTGTTTGAATATATCGTATTAAAGTAAAAATCTTGGTATGTTGTAGACCCTCAATTTGCCCCTCAACAATTCGTTTATCACATGGGTGTCACGCTCCTTATCGTTATATATACTTATTAGTAGGTACTGCAGGTTTTAGTCGGCTCACGAGCCTCGGGTGGGCTGTATGTGGTCCGTTGAGTCGTGTAGTTCACTGAAGTGTCATCATAGCTTATTTTTTTAGTTATTGGCATCGTGCTATAGGAGCAAGTGGGGCCCCCTCGGGGTTTAGCTCAAATCAAAGTTTATTAGGTATGTCAAATTCGGAGCACTTGAGCTTGTTTCGATCATATCTCCCTTGTCCGAACTCAGAATTGTTCATTGTTTGTTTTGTTGGATTCCTTATTTGCCAAGGAGGTTTTTTTATTAAAAATTCATAATTTTTGTCAACCGTTTGACTAATTGGTTTGACTGGTTCATCAAGGCAGTACGTATACGACACTGTTTTTTTGGGTGATTTTGGTGAGCACTCCTCCTTGTTTCAATCATATCTCCCTCATCCGGACTTGGAATGGTGCACCGTTTTTGTTGGTCTCCTTATTCTTCAGGAAACATTCTATCGTACTTCATAATTTTCTCAACCGATGACCGTTGGCATCTGGTTCAACCGTTAATCTGGGACAAATTTTTGTGGAGCGCCGTTTTTTAGGATTGGAGCCCAAATCCTATATATCAAATATAAGCTCCAGTTCGAATTATGGGCAGTATATGGGTCCATTTTGGGCCTTGGCTTTGTTATGCAGCTCACCATGAATCCATGATACTTGAGGTGAAGCAATCTGAAATCTTAAGATATTCACAAGATGGAAACGAGAGTTAATGGGGAAGTCGCTTTCCCCGAGATCGACTGGGGCCCTTTCCAAAGCTTGAAAGTGGAAAACACCAGGTAGGTTCAGATGCTGAGGTGGAATCAGTAGAAAAGGGAGAAAGATCAAAGTGGTAGGACTCATGACACTTCTTCCTGCCTGCAAACGCACAAGCATCGATTCTCGTCGATGCTCGCTGTTTCTTTTCGCTGCTTTGTGGAAGAGAGGTAAGAAATATACCCTGGCTCCACTCTATTCTTTAAGATACATTCTGGTCAAATTTGAGGTTTCTCCACCATTTGAGCCGGTTTTCACGCCATACGTGAAAGCCGGTTCACCAGTCACTGGCGCTTTGCAGTTTCGTTTATTTGGTTGGTTCACTCATCAGAGATGAGAATCGATCACCGTTTGTTTTTTTTAGATTTCTAACTCTTTTATAAAAGTTCTGGAAAATTTTGAGAGTCTCTCTCAACGATTTGGACTGGTTTGAAAACAAGATTAGTCGGTTCATTTAGGTTAGGTTTGCAGGAAAGGCAGTTTGCGTAGTTTGGTTGGTTTTGCTGGTTCACCATCCGGAAATGAGAATCAATCACCGTTTGTTTTGTTAGATTTCTAACTCTTTTATAAAAGTTCTGGAAAATTTTGAGAGCCTCTCTCAATGATTTGGACTGGTTTGAAAACAAGATTAGTCGGTTCATTTTAGGTTAGGTTTGGCAAGTGAAAGGCAGCTCTGCGAGTTTGGTTGGTTTTGGTCAAGTTCTCACTCATCCGAGCTGAGAATCGATCGCTTGTTTTGTTAGATTTCAACTCTTTATAAAAGTTCTTGGAAAATTTTGAGAGCCTCTTCACGATATGGACTGGTTGGAAAACCAGACGTTTGCCTATTTGTGTAAGGTTTGCAGGGTGAGCGCGCTTATGGTTCGTTGGTTTGCTGGTTCTCACTTCATCCAGCTGAGAATCGATCACCGCTTGTTGTGCTAGATTCCTGACTTGTAAGGATACTCTGAAATTTTTTGAAATCTTTTTTTCAACCGCCTCGACTGGCGCTGGGAAACCGAACTAGCCGGTTCATTAGGTCTCTGGCTTGGCCGGAATGATAGTTTGATAATTTTCTTTGTTTAAGTAGTTCTCGTCATTAGAAATCGAATTGCATTCCTTGTTTTGTTGATTCCCAACTTTGTGAGGAATTTTCTCGATAATACTAATTTTTTCAATCGTTTGGACTAGTTGAGAATGCATTCAACCGGTTTTGCAAGATAGCTCATGGGCAGCCCCATATTTTAGCATGTTTCAATCCTCACCTATCATGCAGTGTTTCCCCAGTTACCCTTGTGAAACCTCGTAGGGCTGTCTTGTGGTCTGAGTTCAGTTTTGCTTGAACAAAGTGAGGTAAATGGCAATGTGGGATGGTATGTATGGTTTAGTTTGTGGATTTAAAGGAATGTGTGCAAAGTAAGCAAACCATTTACCCCTTCAAA
Organism: Tetrastigma voinierianum; assembly: GCA_016808115.1. NCBI lineage: Eukaryota > Viridiplantae > Streptophyta > Magnoliopsida > Vitales > Vitaceae > Tetrastigma > Tetrastigma voinierianum. The sequence goes on from JAEQBH010000589.1 coordinate 104,994, forward strand.
GATGCTTCCTTTCTTTTGGTATAGGATCCAATATTTGGTTTTAAACGCATGATGTATGATGTATTATTCATTTCCCATCTATTCTCGCTATACATGGCTAGTGGACCCTACATGCTTAGTCGCCTGTGATTTCAGATTCATATGCGTACATGGTGTTCGGATTCCTACATTTGTGATGCATTCGAGCTTTTCGACCGGGACTTATGTGTCATTGCTAGGGACCACTGTGTACGTGCTTTAATGTCGGGTAATGAATTTCACATGATGCTTTGTGTTCGGGGTGGCATGCATGCTTGCTATGTTTGTCGGGCTAACCTTGATGTAGCGGCCGTGACCGCGCGCACACGCCATTCGCCTTTTCGCTGGAGTGTTTTTAAGCATGCTAGATACCACCAGTCGGGTCCTGGATGGTCAGATGTTTAGCCTAGGAGACTATCCGATTTGTGACCCATATGCTCCTACATACCCAATTCACTAAAGAGAGACCGAGTTCCTGCCTAGAGGGGTGCTACCTCATATGAGGTACCTTCCCGAGCAGGTAATCCACCCGACCTTAAATCTAGTTTTCGCAGACGCTTTTTCCATACTCGGAGTCATCAGGGGCTTTTCGTTGTTACCGTTTTCCTCATAAAATAACAACAAAAAAGTAAGTGGCGACCTTAAAGAAAACCGTCTCCTCGAGGACGGATTTTCTAAAATTCGAAAATCAACCCACATTTTCCTTCCATTTAAAAGCGAGTCGCGCCGGCCCGTGGATCGGGTAGGGTCCATAAGTGCAAAGGACGCTACATTTGCCTTCAACCGCTATCTAGCAGCCCTTCTTCATTGGTAGCTCTGTCAACTCCCCCTCCCACATCTGATTCATCCGGGAGGCGCTCATACGTCAAACAACTCACGATCCAATAGCCGTAAGATCAATTCCTCCATCGTGCTGGGGATACGGAGAAGAAACAAAGAGGAACAAGTAGCAGCGAAGGAGTCAGCAGGATCGCGCCGGAACCCCCGGCGATCACGAGAACGACCGATTATGGGCCTAGGTAGAAAAAAGACAAAATCTTGGTGAAAGAGATGTGCAAGATAGCGGTCGAGCTTTGCATCCAATCCCTCGCAATAGAGGGAATGAGCCCATTATCCCAGACGAGGACAATGATGCCCCCAAACGTATTTAGTCATTCCTCGTAGTTCCCATCTGGGCCTCTCACCGCAAAGAACACAAGGGCTAAATCAAGAGGACTCCTCGGTGACGCCCCGCTTCGCCGATAGCACGGCACGCCTCACGGTAAGGAGAGAGCGCCCGGGTAGCACTGCAAACAGACCGGAGCTCCCGAGCAGCTATTGTATTCGCTTTACCCGCTGACAGCGTACCACGCCGTTTATACATCATGCCTTGGCATAGGGTCGACATTTTCATGTCGCCAGAAGCTCAAACTGGACTCGACGATGCCTCTTCGCCTCAAGCAACACATTCTTGACTACGAACCACCTCGTGGTTTCTTCATACCCGCCTTTGCCATGTTCGATGACTCTACTGACCCTTACGACCACATGCTCCACAACAATCAGGCAATGATACTAAATGCCGACAACGATTGTCTACTATATAAAGTGTTCCTGGCTAGCTTACGGGCGCCCGCATTACCCTAGTCTCATAAGCTCTCACACAATTCGATAAACCCATTCAATGAAATGTGGGCAGCATTAGTATCATAGTACCTTTGTTCGATGCGACAAAATAGGAACATTAGCTCCTTATAGTCTATTCTCAAGCAGGAAGTGGAATCTATTAGAGACTTCACGAGGAGATTTGGGCAAGTTGTTCGCCAGGAATCTTACAAAGATGGGATGCGCCTTCCGTAACTTAGATAAGCTTCGCCATCTAATCTGCTCTTATAGTCGCTATCTTGGGGCCCACCAAAGACGCATGGAAGAATTATATAGGTAATGATGGCACTAATATCGAGGACAAAATCCACGAGCAAACCCAAACTATCATGATTACAAGTAAGGCAGCCAAAGGACATAAGCAGTTTGGGAAGAAGTCGTCCGAGTCCAAAGAAAGGAAGAATAGAGACTGAAAGCGATCCGTGGACTACCATAGAAAAGAGAGAGCCCCCGCACCACCCTCGAACATCTTATACGTAGTTATTACCATCATTTATGATTTGTTGGAGTTTAACGGCCTTACACCGATCCAAACGCACTTCCACAAAGAAACAAACCTGTGGATGCGATTATCATAGGGACTATGGGCATGAAACCGACAAGCGCCGGAAGCCCAGTTCTAGTGGAAAACTCGGTCAAAGCTGACACCTCAGAGGTATATCAAAGAAGTTAAGACCACATGAGGAGTCAAGGCCTAAGAAACAAAATCGCTAGCCGAGTCGCAACTCCGCTAGGAACCCGCATGTCATACCACATATCGGGCGCCAAGTTCGACGACTAGTATCACCAAGTGCCAACAGAAGAAGATCTGCAAGAGTCGCCATAGTCAAAAAGCAGGTAAATGCTATCCACACAAAAAGGCAAATAGCTGAAGAAACCTGACCCATATGGCCCCATATCCTTCCTTCTTGTCAACCCGAACAAGATTATTGTGCCCAACTATGATGCATTAGTACTCACCCTTTGTATTAGCTATTTTGATGTGCACAAGGTATTGGTGAATCCTAGCGAAGACAAACGCATTTTTCGGCAGCCTACCCGCCTTCAACTATACGGCGCTTTCCTGTGTGGTGCCGAATCCAAATTCTGCAGATTCTCTCCGCTTTTAATGGTGCGAATTATCGTAACATTAGAGATGTCACGCCCCGTAAGAGCCGGGTCTACCACTTAAAGCAAGTTCCGCTCCATTGGCCGGGAGACTCGTCCTAACAACTCCATACGGTGGCGAGTCGCTGCACTCGATGAAAGTTGCTCGACCTACCACCAGACGGTCACTATTTGACTAACATCGTCGTCACCTTCGGGGCGCTACCGACCGCAAGGTAGTGTTATCGGGCTATCTATGCGCGAATAGAGAGGAAAAACAACCTCCCAAAGTCCTCCCCTCGGCGATCAAACCCGGTCAAAGAATCACGCCGCCCCGCATCGTATGCAGGAGCATGATATGTCACCAGGACCCTTCGAAAAAGTAATGTCGACTCACCAGAGAAGTTCACTTATGCCAGTTCTTTCCGACCGATGATCGAAAAGAACACACACTACAATGGTTGAGTAACATAGATGTAGCCTACTTAGAGCCACTTGATATGGTCGAATTAATCCAACAAGGGCTCCTCACAACTAGACATCATCTCTACGGCCAAACCAAAGGGAGACAGAAAAGTAAGCGCTTTTCACTTGACGCTGACGATCATCCCGACCTGAGGTAGACAATTTACTAAGAGCAGGTTTTATCAGAGAAGTAAAGTAACCCGAATGGCTAGCCAATGTAGTGGTAGTTCCAAAGAAGGGCGACAAGTGGTGAGTATGTATAAATTACACCAACCTTAATGAAGCGTGCCCAAAAGATAATTTCTTTTCCTCGCTCGTAAAATCAAATTGTCGACCTAATAACCGGCACTGGATACCCGCCGCTTATGGACCGCCGATAACATCATATTCCCATGCACTAGCTTGATGCAAAGAAAATGACCTTCATTACACCACACGGGTTATACTACTATAATGTGATGCCTTTTGGATTGAAGATTAATGCTGGGGCAACCTATCAAAGATTGGTAACTGAGATATTCGACTGTTGTTGGGCAACACCATGGAAGCCTATATCGACGATATGCTTGTAAAATCCAGAGAATGCTTTGACCACACCTAGCATTTACAGGAAGCCTTTGAGCTATTGCAAAGATACGTCATGAAACTCAACCCTTTGAAATGTGCTGCTCTGAAATGGGGCTCCTAGGCAAGTTTGTGCTTTATAGTGACCTAGAGAGGAATAGAGGCCAACCCTGTGCAACTCAAACCTATAATGGACTCTCAAGCTCCTACCTTTAGGAATGGAGTACAACAACGTAGACTGCCACCAAGTGTTCCCCATGCCTCATAACCGCTTCACACTAAAGGGAGCCATAAGGGCCGGCTGGAATAAGGAGTGCGACCAAGCTTTCATGACAATCAAACAATATCTCATCGAACCACCTATTCTGGTTAGCCTAGGGGTAGGCAACTCTATCTCTACCTAGTAGTGTCAGAAGTCTCAATAAGTTAACTTTGTTCAAAGAAGACAAAAACCGAAAACAGAGACCAATATTCCTCATAAGCAAATCCATTGTAGAAGCAGAAACTTGGTGCACCCATCTCAAACAAGCGGCATTGGCCCTCCGTGTGGCATCCAAGAAGCTTCGCCCTTATTTCCAAGAAGCTTTGAGTCAAACTCAGCATTGCAGATCAGAGATCAGAAGGAAAGAAGAGCAGAAAATGCAACAAAATTTCGCACAACCAAAATTTCGCACGTTTAAGAAATTGCTCCTGCCTGCCACTGTTCACCTCCAAGCCACTATTCACCCCTCCAAGACTGTTTCACCGCTAATTTTCGTGTTTTTTTTTTTGTTACAATTTCTTGCTTCTTCCCATTTTATCCTTGTAATAGCTTTTGTTTTGCTTTTGGTAATTTCCTATACATTGAGCACATATATAAGCCTCGCCGGTGATAAACTATGAATCACTTCACTGGGTAATATAGTGGGCTGCGCTTGCCCGCCGCTTCCTCTTTCTCCATTTTCTTCATTTTCTTTCCCTTTTTCCTTGGAGTGGAAGGCTATTGGGCAGGGGATCGAAGGCAACTGAGGGTTTTTCCATGTTTTAACGAAGGTATTTTCTACCATTTATGGCTTCAAATAACGTAGGTTTTAATTCTAATTGCTTTGAATGATCATTTGATAAGCTTTCGTTCCTCGATGCTTATCGTTAGATCCATCGACACCGTTAGTTACCATCTATGGGTTATTGAAAGGCGATTCAAGGATATTTTATTTTCTCCAAATTTTAGGCTCGATCCCTTCGATCACTCAGAACGGCCGCATTTGGTGTTTTAGGTTCATTGTATACTTATTGTTAGATGACATTCATTAGTTATCATTTATTAGCCGTTGGAAAGTGAGTCGCGTGATGTTATTCACCGTCCGAGACCATCAATGGGAGGCAATACTAAATTTTCAGCATAGCTTATTTGAGTACGGGCTTATGCTAATGAAGAGAACCTGGCTTGGGAGATGACTATATGTCATCCTCCCCAACGCCGAGGAAAAGACCCCGAGGAACCTCGCTGCCCCAGACCCCTCCCCATGACCTAACACTACAAGGAATTCTATTTTACAATTTTTTAACTTGTTTTTATTTTCAGTTTTAAACCCCAAAACCTCACTGTTTTTACCAAACCTAAAAATCCAATTTTAATTCACCAAATTAAACCTCACTGTTAGTCATTTGTGCAAAGAAAACTCATCCCTGAGTTCGACCCTAGAATCAAGTATATCGCAAAGTATAGCTTTTGCTACGCACAGAGGAATTTAGGATATAAATTTTGTTGGATTCCGATCACCCATCGGTGGCACGAATCAAATGACGCCGTTGTCGGATGGTGCCTATGCATTTGATGAGTTTGGAACACTTCATGATCCTCATCACAAGTACTCGGTGAATTTCTTTTATATTTCTCATTGTCATTTTTTTAGTTTCATTTTTAAAAAAAAAGTTGCTGCAGATCGTTTTTTGGGTTGCCCTGCTGTTTGTGAATCCATTTTCGGGATTAAAAATTCTCAAGACAAGGCTCAAGATGTGTTTTGTGAGAAAATTGATTGTGACTGGAAACGAAACACTTGTAGGGGAAAGAAAGGCAACATAGTCAGTATGAGGGAAACCTTAGAGCCCATAGGTCCATGAGGGACTATAGAAACTCTCCATGGATGAATATGCCCTCATGCATGGTGCCTCCAACAAACGTACCATATGGAAATTCTTACAAACCTAGTTGGAGGAACCACCTAAACCTCTCATGGGGACCAGAACCCCCACAGTATGCACCTCCTGCTTCTCCATCTTATGCTTCAACTCCTCAGTCTCAACCACTACGCCAACCTCTCCGTGGAATAAGCCATCCTGAACCTCACCAAGCTAGTGGGTGACTTTGTAGAAGAGCAGAAGACAATCAATGCTCAATTAATAACAGTGCCGCTTGTTATCTTGAGTTTCTGCCACCCCTGAGGTAGGGTAGAGTATCCCAACTTTATCAAGAGCTAGATTGATTGGTTCTTTATGGGTAGAATATGTTTTTTCTGATTCTGTTTGCATATAAGCTGAGACAGGATTATTCACTGGTATTTCCTTGGCTGTGGCTTTGAGTGCATTTTATGGTACCTTAGCCACCATATTCACCAAGGACATTGAAGTGTTAGGAATTGTTAAGACTGGGGTACTGGTATGTATGCACGTTGGTTTTGCTTTCTTCAAATTTTAGCTTCTACTGAATCTCGAGTTCTTACTCCTTTCTGAATTTGTTACAGTTTGTCTGTGCCAGTCAACCTATAAATTCTTTAGCTTTTATTTTGATGGCCTATTTGGTGCATCAGACTTCCCATATGCTGCTCGCTCTATGGTAAGCTCCTCTCTGTCAAAGTTGAAACATTTCTGGATTTGTTAGCCAGGATGTCAAAGTTCACAGATATGGCTTCTTTTAACATTCATAATAATTGATAGATGGTGGTTGGGCCAATATCTTCTGCCTTTTTGCTTTATGTTCCTTCTCTACTTGGTCTTCCCGGAGTTTGGCTGGGCTTGACTCTCTTTATGGGCTTGCGAATGGCAGCAGGAGTGACCAGGTAAAATATGTAGTAGCATAAGCTTCTATTTTCGGTTAAAACTTACATGAGAAATTCAGTTCTTACCGAATATAATTTATTAATTGGTAGGCCAACCTGACAGTGAGGAAACGCTGATATATGAAATTGATAAAAAGCACTGGTATTTTAAGTTATGGGTTCATGGATTTGTTAGAATTGCGTACAAGCAGGTGTTATAATGAATTTTTGTTGTAAACATTATTTCAGAAGTACATGATTTCAGAAGTGCATGATTTCTTTAAAGGTGCATTCTTTTGTGAATCATTGCATATAAGTATTATATTGACCTGACTTAGATGTTCTATAAAATTTTCCGGAAGGTATGCATTGTCAAAGTGTTCGTCCTTCTGAATTGCGGGCAAGTCTAAGCCTCATACTAATGCCCGTCGAACCTGTAAGATATTTGGGCTAAAAGTTAAAATAAATGACAAAAGCCAAGGAAAGAAAAATCGAAGGAAAATAAAAAATTGCTTTAAACTTAATGAATTAATTCTATATGTTTATTCAAACTCATTTTATTTGATTCTCTCTCTTATATAATGACTAAGAATTTTAAAATATATAAAATTTTGAGGAATTTGATCGTTGCTTTTGATTTTCTTTTATATTTTCCATTAAACCAAACACTTAAAACCATTTTTCTTAAGATTTTTTTCCTTTCCTCATTGTTTGTAAGCTCCAAATGTGTTCCTGAAGTGATGGAAGCGTATAACGACACTGGCATCTAGACCTTCCCTCTCTTAGATGGCAAGTGAAATAGTCATCAAAGAAATATGTGAAGAAAATTATAGACAAAATAAATATATAGGTAAAAATAAAAACAGCAAGATATTTGAAATTAATCCATTTCTTGGTCTTATGTTAACTTGGGAAGAGTATTTGGTGGTCTTCTGGATGCTAGTAGTGTTAAGAACCCCATTTCAACCAAAACTTCGAAAACCTGCCTGTAAGGTTGTCCCAATTTGCGTAGATATAGTAAACTTATGAACCTATGGTCTTATTTTCTTGTTTCAAACATGCTTATGTTTTTATATTCTAATAACCACTATATTTATTTTTCAGATTATTATCGAAAACTGGTCCATGGTGGCTCCTGCATGAGGACTTCCAGATGGCAGAGGTTGGTTTATTTTTATATTTACGGATCAGAGTTGTCTTAATTTCTGGGCTTGCAATGTATTTTAGGTTCTATATCCCTTCGTCTTAGCAATGTTAATGCCTTATTTGACTGGCCCCAACTTGGTGGTTCATTAATTTTCCTTTTCTGTTCTACTAATTATGCTGTCTAGCGAGTTGATATTTTGTAATGCTGGGAATGGTAAAGTATTTAGTTTGGGTTATGAAAGTTAGTTCTAGAAACAAGTTTCACATTTACCCTAGACAAACATTTCAAGGTGAAATGCACTTCATGAAGGATCAAGAACCAACCTTAAGTCATTGCTTCTAACTGCTTTTAGTGATATCAACTACCTAATTAGGATGCAGTATTACAGAATCAGTTATAGTAGCACCAATTTGAGATCTTAATAGTAAGGATCATATGCCTATGTTAACTTAAGAAGCATAGTTTCAGTGGTCACGTGAACCTTCTTTATATGCATGTGCACTGTGCTCACTTTTTCTTGAAGTTTTAGAGGATACTGATTATTATCCCATTCACATGAATATTTCAAAATGGTTGATGTTTGAATATAATGTACATTATTTATCTTTTTGATAGATAGGCTGTGAGAGGTGAAAAAAAAAATACTGTACATTATATCACATAAGCTTTTGACACCTGGAGACATACCATATCTGACAAGAGTGCCGAAGGACATCTAATATAGGCCTCAAAGAACCTTAGGATGATATCCAGAGTCTTCTATGTTTTCTTTTTTTATTTTTATAAGTAAAAGTACTATATTAAAGAGAGAACCGCCAAATAACAAGAGTCTTCTATGTTGCTGTCACCTATAAATTTGATCTTGTGAATATATTATCTAAAAAAGTTCTAGCTTTCTCATTATGGCATGTGCTAAAAGTTCCATATGTGATTGTATTTTTTTTACTGGCTTAATGAGTCTTGCTTTTGATGTGAATACTGTATTGTCCTTAGCAAACAAATTGGTAAAATCAGGAAAGTGAACAGTATATCAGAAAACTGATGTGAACTAGAGTGCTAAGATGAAAGAATAATTTAAGCTTGATTATGTAGATCATTTGGTCTGAGAAAGAATGACCCAAATTTGATTAATGCTTGTATTTATAATTCAGAAAGGATCAGCAACAGTATGCTATCCTGTATCTCGGTGGAAATATGGTTATTTCAGATTTTCATTCTTTTTAGCACCCGTGTAATTTGTGTATGTCTCTCTCCTTGCTTCTCTCTCTACTGTACCCTGGAGCAGTATGCATGGTTTTTAACTTTGGCAAAATGTTAATGGGTTATCGTATTGAACTTTGTTTGATGTGGCTACATGATTTGAATTTACACTACCCAAATTGTTAATTCTCTGAAGGAGGTGTCCTTATTTCTCATTTCTTGATGTCATACGCAGGTGATTAATTTTGGATCAAAAACTTCTTAACTCACAGTCTATGATAGAGCCCGGGAAACCAGCTGACGAATGGCATTTGAATGTTCTTTGACGATGAGCAGTTTTTTAATCTCTAATTGATGAAATTGCATTGATTCATTTTTGTCAATACTCAGAATTTTTTTCGACATATATTCAATTTCTGCATTACATCATAAGAGATATTGCTCTGAAATAAAAATTAAAATGACTTTTATTATTAAAAAATATTGATTTTATGCCACTTTTGAAACTATTTTCAATATAGCTCTCTCATATCATGTAGGAGAAATGTTCAATTCTTTAATTTTAATACAAATTAGAAGCCGTGGTTTAACCGCGCCATTTTCAACTAAAACCGTAGCTAAAATCACTGGGCTCCTGATTATAATAAAGCCGCAGTTAAACCGTGGTTTCATTATTTGAACTAAAGCTTCAATTTGTAATTGCGTCTTTAGTTTAAAAATGAAACCATAGTTTTTAACTACGACTTCTAAATTAAATTTTAAAAATAAAAAAATCTAAGTATCTTTGTTACGTGGTTAAGGGGGCTATTATTTTGAACAAAAGTTTCAAAAGTTGCTTAAGATGAATATATGTTTTTATTATAAATGGGTCATATTGAACCCAAACTCATTATGTTCTTTTCCTCACAAATTTATCTACTTATGCCAGCCTAAACTCTTGAAATCTTTTTAGTTTTATTGTTATTCTTTTTCCTAAATAAAAGTTCTCTCTTGAATTTGTTTTTCTATAAATTTTGTTTTGTTTTTCTTTGAATTCTGTTTTATCCCTGAAAACAAGAAAGTCAAAGTTCCCTGTAATCTAGAACAAAGGAATGGTGGTTGTATATCTTAGTCAAAGTTCCATTTCTGACTTAGAGGTGAGAAAAAAATGTTAGTGAAACAACAAAACAACATATAGAGAAGATAAAGTAAATGCTTTATAATTTAGTTCACTTGTTTTGTTTTATAATTATTTCTAATAAAGAATAATGAAAATATAGGAAATAATTAAAACAAAATATTACATATAAAAATTACTTTTTAAAAATATATTTGAAAAAATAAACTTTTTGTATACTTGTACGCATTCAAATCATAGTCTCCTTTTTTTCTTCACTTTCTATTTTTTTCTTCTCTAACTGATCATCTTTCTTAAGTAAGAAGGGTTGATTTTAGTCTGAAATCACTATTCTACCTTCTTTTTTTTCACTATCTCTAAATAAAGGATTATTTTGTAAACATTTAAGTATTTTTTTGTTTTTCATATTATCGTCATTTTATCAAGTAAATGTTGGATTATTGGTTTCATTTATTACGACATATACTTTTCACATTCACAAGGGAGTATTTTATTTTTGTTTCACGCTGACAATAAGATATTAAATTAAGGACACATCGTCTGGTAGATATTTTAATCATTATATTATCAAATTTATGTGCTTTTGATAATCGATTATTATATTATTAATTTGGGGATATTATTTTATTCTTTACGATTTTTAAGAATTTATATATTTGATCTATCGATTTATCGTAAGTTTGAATCAATAAAATTATTTTCCATTTCAAAACATAATAACGAACATATTGAAGACTTTTTAATTCTCTAGTAATTTTTTGTATAAAATATCCAGAAATGATTTTCAAAATTTATTTTTATTGTAATTGCTTCGAAAGTACTTTCCTAATAAGGTCTTTTAGAATCTCTCCTCTACATGGGACACTTTGGCCTATTCGTTTCTCTTCGTCCTCTATTTGTGCTTGAACAACTCTCCTCTCCGTATTTCCCTAAGATGTTTCAAACAATTATTTTGAAGATTATTGTGGATCTCTTATTTTTCTTTTTCCTGTTTTTTTTTTTAAAAAAAAAAAAAAAACTCTCTCTGCATATTTGTCTTGCCACTTAATCTTAATCATGTCCCTTATCTTTTTGTGTGTTGTCATGTTGTGGGGACTACATGTCTACAATAGACAATTTATTTTCTGTTGCTGCTGCTTCTAGGCCCATAAAAAAGAGTGCCACTTTACTCATGTCTTTGATATTTTAAATCAAATGGCATATACAAGTTTTTTTTTTTTTTTTGTAATTAAGGGGGCAATATAATGAAACTTATTTGAGGTGTTGGTGGAAATGCCATATTTTAGGGCTTCAAATTGGTTCCTATGTTGTCTGATTACAAGACTCATTAGTTTTAGACGATGATGCTGGGTTGTCTTTTAATTTTTGGCTTTTTAATGGGGACCTATTATTAAATTTTTTAGTTCATTTTGATTATACTTTATTTATTTTACTTTTAGAAAATTTTAATAGTTTTTTTTTTTAATATTTTCTTGAAACTAAACACATAATGGTTAATGTTCCAATAAGCCTACGTAAGTAGTTCAGAACTAAGGGGCATAAAAAGGTCCAGGTTCCGGTCTCAATGGAGACAAAATTGTGAAGAATTAAATATTATGATGTATTGTAAAATTAATATATGTAAAATATAATGATTAATGTAAGATATAGACAAGTTAACTTTTTTTTTTGCGAGACACATGTTTTAAACACGTTTCGTCATAGAAATTAGAATTTTTATTTATAAAAGCGCATTTAACCTTTGACTTTCAAAGTAAAATACTTAATCATCACACTATTATGTCCTTTAAACATATTTGTGTTCCTTTAACTATAATTTTTAGGTTAGGAGAGATCGCAATGACCATAAAATCTTATCATAAAACACACTTGTATTCTTAAAATTCGAATTTAAAATCATTAATTAAATTAAAAAGAGATACTAACCGCTTCACGTTGCAAGAAGTCCCTTTATAAAGGTCATTTTTACCATATATATATATAAATTGAAATTCTGATATTGCTACTTGAAAGGAATAAAACTTACATTCCGTTATAAAATAAGCAACAAGAGAAATGGTAGACATAAATAAACAGTGAGAGATTTCTTATTCCTTCACAATAGACAGACTCATACAAAATACTCTCATTTATACAAGATATTTAATACATTAATCAGATATAAATACGTAACCTACACATTTGTAACCTACATTCACTGCATTCCATTAATATCGAGATTAATGGAGAGTTTATGGACATCCATAATATTGTTCATAATACTCCCCTCGATGTCCATGATATCGCCATTAAAAACTCTTACTGTGAAAAACCCATGACAAAACCACATGATGAAAAGAGGCACAAAGATAAAAAATTTACTCCCCCTCTTCTCAACATCACTTTATTCTTCCAGAAACCCATATATATAGTGTTACAGTCATTAATACCGTAATAATTATTCATCGGTTACAGTCATTAATACTGTAATTATTCATCTGCTACAACTAACTACATTAATTATTCAATTGTGAATGTGGTCATTCACGCTATCAAGTGAATCATTTATAACACTTCTCGAATGATCATCACTGATTGCTAAGATCGTCTCATTAAAAACCTCACAAGAAAAAACCCAAAGTGGGACAAACCCAACTAAGTGAAAAGAAGCACGTGATCTAACATCTTTATACATACTCCTAAAGGACACGACTATATTTGGCTCTCTTCAACTTTTCAATTTGAAGATCTTTAAGTCGGGCGCATGCCAACTCAAGGCTAAATGCGCTTTTAGTCTCGATCACCTTTAATATATCCTCATCTGATTCACAAGTAATACATGCAAAGACGTTTTCATATAATACCGCTGATTAATTTTACCAAGATAATCCACAAGATTCTCTCGACGGTCAGATCATGGATCTCAACCAAACACATTCTCTACTAACTACGCATCGCAAGACCCGCACGGGCCACCAAATACGGCACACTCTACATCCCGGGCCGATATCGGTCCGCCATTCAACTTCAGCAAAGCCTCACGTTTAAACGCGTTAAACTGGGTAGGAGCCCACAATATAAGGCGCTGGCAAATACTGCGGCGGGAGCGATGTGGGAAGCAACAAAGCCACAACACAAATTTCATCGCGACTCACGGGCCACCATTGTTCGCGAATCGAATCTCCGTGATATTGCGCATTTTCTACAAGTAAATATATATCCCGTTTGTGATCGAAAGCCAGGAGGGTCCAAAAGATATCCTCGCATCAACATAGCCAGCATCAGGGTTCCACGCTTTGGAATAAAATAATCCCATGTCATTTGTCCCACGGAGATATCTCAATATATGCTCGATTCCCATCTCTGCCTTTAGTTGAGTCGAGCCATATCTTGCTAATAAATTAACTGAGAAAGCAAATGTCCTATTTAAAGATAATTTCGCAGCATACATTAACAAGATTCAATTGCACTAAGATATGGTACTTCAGACCAAGTAACTCTTCATTTTCTTCCTTAGGTCGAAACGGGATCTTTAGTTACTTCAAGTGACCTAACAAACTACGGGAATTACGTGTGATTTACCTATATAAAAGCCAAGCCAGACTTTTTTTCTCGTATATGATGATTGATGAATCAATACATCATTCAAACAATACTCGATCTGCAGGTCGAGACAATATCTTGCTTTCCCAAGATCTTTCATCTCAAATTCTTCTTAAATAGTCAAGTTGTTTCATGAGCTCCTCAGAGTCCCAATCAAATTTAAATCATCTACATATACCGCTATTATCGCAAATCCATTTTCTTCGATGAAAAACACATGGACAAATCTGAATTATTCACATATCCTTCTTTCGGAAGAATACCTATTTTAAACGATATAAATTACATTCGACTGCACTGCTTTAATCCATATAAAGATCTTTTTGCAACTTGATTGAATACATGCTCGTGGTTTTGAATTCATCGCTTTCAAGCAATGTGAATCCTTCAGATTTTCTATATATACATTAGCATCTATAGATCCATATAAATATGTTGTGACTACATCCATCGGGGACGATATCCAAATCCTTCCCGAGATCAAGTAAAGCACAAATATCGGAATGATTGGCGCCCATTACGGAGAATATGTTCCCTCATAGTTAATTTGTGGTCTGCGGAGAAACTCAAAGCTACGTGCGTGCTTTATATTAAAATTATTTCATTTTTCTCTACTTCTCTTCGCATAAAGACCCATCGATATTCAACATGTCGATATTTGTAGGTGTTTGAACTACTGGTCCAAATACTCTCGGCTAAATGCTGATCTTAATTTCGCTGGATTGCTTCTTTCCATTTTAACCAATCGCTTCGATGTCGACATTCATTCACATTTTGCGCTCTTGATCTTCATCAGCTTCTTTATGATGTCCATAGACACTTGGAAAGAAAGCATCATTTACGCAGGCTTCGATCCCATATTCTTCCCTCATGTATATAATTGATAGATCTCTTACATTTTATGTACCTACATCATTAAGAGATAACTCTTGACCGGTGCCTCTCGTTAGGCTACTTGTTCATCGACCGCTTACCGCTTATATGCTCTTCGGGAGTCATATATAACACTTTTCCTTTTCTAGCACTGCGGTCTTTGAAGCCAATAGTCTTCCACGCTTTAATCGCGGGCTTAGGGTTCATTCACATGTCGCTTCTATAATTTCCCCGCTTGATTTCACCAACGCCGGGATATTTGCAAATGTGATATGTGATTTTGTAACTTTTGTTGAATCAATAGTATCGTGCAATTAATTCACAATCTTGTAAATGAATTCATGTTATGAACTTCTAGTTCAAATTGCTTTGTACTAGGATCAAGGTGAGATAAAGATAACCTATCTATATAATTTCGCCATTCTTCCTCGAATTGGCTTATCTCCCCACGATGGAAAAGATTTCATCAAAGTGATAATCAGAATCGAAAGCAAAGAAAACTTCCCCGTAAGAGGCTCGATATAATTTATAATAGATGCATATTGAAAGCCAACATAAATACCAAGACGGCGTTGAGGACCTAACTTAGGTCGATGTGTGGGAGCAATGGGAACATAAACAACACAACAAAATTGACAAATGCGAAATATTAGGTTGATAACCTTTAGCAAGTTGTAATGATGATAAATCATGATTGGTTGTAGGACGAAGGCGAATTAAATGCGCCATACGCATGATAAAGATGTCCCTACGCGATAAAGGCAATTGTTTTCAAAGATATTTAGGTCTGAAGAATCAATTTCAGATGTTTGATAAAAGATTCAGCCAACCCATTCTGAAAATGAACATGAGCAATAGGATGTTGAACATCTATACCAATAGACATACAATAATCAAGGAATGATGAGAATTCACCAACATTATCAAGACAAATTGTCTTGATAGGGTGATCAGGTAATCACAAGTACAGTCGAATTATTTGAGCCAATAATCTAGCAAAGACAAGATTTCTACTAGAAATAAGGTATACATAAGACCATCGAAAGTGGACGATCAATTAAACCATAAAATAACGAAAAAGTGTCCACTGTGTAAGATTAGGCCCACAAATATCCCCTTGAACACGTTCTAGAAAAGCGTGGGATTCAAATGTAACCTTTGTAAACGATAGTCTAATAATTAATTTGCCTTTGGAACAAGAAGCACAAGTACAGATAAGGGTAAGCTGCTCAGGCTAAAGTAAAATGCATTGAAAGTCATTGAACTTCCTAGCTCATGACAAAGATAAGATTCATTAGATCTAATAATTGTCCGATATAACCCATAAGATAAAGCAAGACAATCGCTCCAAGATACATTTTCGCTCGTAAATAATGTAAGAATGAGTAAATACTCATTGTCATCACGATTCATAGTTCCACATGATATCCATTTCGGCAAATATCTTGAAAACCGAAAGAAATTTCTACTAGATTTATTAGAATAAAGGGCATCTTCAATTTGGAATTTAGTGCCTTTTCGTAGAAAATGGTGGCTCTTCCAGAAGCCTTTAATCAAAGTCAATGTGACTCCGAGATAAGATGAACATTAGATCGAGCTTAATGTGAAGGTCAAAATATTTCTTATCACGAAGATCGTGCTGTCAGCAGACAATACAGCATACGCATCACCAACTAATGGCATATAATTGATCAATTTAAGGAGGGATCCATATATCTTCAAAATAAAAACGAAATTTAAATAAAATCAAAGTCAGATTATGATAACCCGTATTGAAAACGCATGGAAAAGAAAATAACATGTGGTGCAATGTATCAATCATATGTCTCAATCATAGCACATATTGCCATCCCCAATCAAATGGTAAATTTTTCCACTTAGGATCTTCAAAAATCATAAACATCAAAAATGTTTTAAAGGTACCGCGACCATCATCATCAAAGAAAGGATCATCGTGATCCATAGCGCTTCTTCACAATAAAATCTTATTTCACTCGGCTTGTCTTTTCCTTTTTACGGGAGGCCGATAAAGGTCAACTAAATGCTCGGCCGGCACGATTGTGCACGAGACCAAAGACCCTTCATTCCAATATATGTAATATCTGGCCTCATAAACATTTTGTTATGTGGCCCTATCGCTTCCGCATAATTTTTCCTCGAATCCGCTCAAACTTCCGGGTTGTCGGGAGGTATTGTTCTTCAAACTCGGTCCGTATGATCACCTATCCTCGACCGTTGATATTCACTTTTCGAGCCTCCATCAATATGATGGCGAAGGAATGATATGCCTTGGGCTACGATCCGCAGGACGCCAGATTTCTCCTTTCGATCGCTTCCAAGATTCATAATTCGCTGACTTAAGCATCCAAGATCCAAGATAAATAATTCTTGCCTAAAATATCAAGGGCAACAAATTCGAGTTTGGTGGATATTGATATTTGATACCAAATATCGCTCTTTCAGTTTCAACATTCCGTATATTGCGCCAGTACTGCTGTAGTTAAAATACCATCTTCATCTTCTTCAAGACGCTTGAATATTTCAAACGTAGCTTCGAAGTTGGAGCTTTACAATAGAGTTCAAGCTTCGTGCTTTTAACTCAAATCGAAGTCCGAAAAAATTCAAAAAATATTACGTACTATGAAATTGAAATGTACCTTCGTTTTACGATTGTCGTCCGGCGCCTCAGCCCCTGATTAGCTCGACTTTGTGATTATTCTGCCATCGTATCGATAACGCGTTATAAACAAGAACAAGAGAATGGTAGATATACAAATGCGAGAGATTTTATTCCTTCACAGCAGACATGACCATACAAAGTGCTCCCTATTTATAAAAAGCATCAATGCATCACATTAACGCAGTATATAAATACGTGAACTCCACACATTCAGAACTCCACACATTCAACGCACTATTAATATCGAGACACCCGAGAGTTTACGACATCCATAATATTGTTCATAATACATTCAAAAGAGGGGATGATATTAGTTAGGAAGATTATTGTAGTTCTTGTTTCAATGTTTACGTGTTTCGTGTACTCAATCACGCAAAAATAAAAAAAATAAAAAAATAAAAGAGGAGAAAGAATATAATTTTCTTTTTAATTTTGTTGAACTTTTGACATTTAAGTGGCGTTTGTTTTTGAGCATCTTTGAAACCTGTAGTTTTGTTAAGGCATTTATTTTTTTTTAAATTTTGCGACTTATTGTTGAAATTTTTAAATCTGGATATAAAAGTAGAAAATATTTGGTTTTCTATTGAAAAAGTTATTTTAAAATAAGAAAAAAAGCTGTCATTCTTGACAAAGAGGGCTAGCGTCTGGCAGCCCCTCTTATGGATGACAACGGAAGGGTTTGGGGTGGGGCCGGTCTATCCAGGCTCCCGTCGGCCGGTTCATTTATTTTTCGATTCCAGCTATCTTTATTTAAAAAAAATTCAGCGGGACCAGGCGGAGATAAGAAAAATTCTGGCTCGTTGGTTTACATTTTATTTTGTTTTTATTTTTAATTTTAATTTTTATATTTGCATTTTATTTTTAATATATTAAAAATAATATTTTCTCAATAAAAATCATTATGAATTTTATAAATTATTTATTAAAAAACATTATAATAATAATAATTATTTTATATTAAAGTATAAAAATAAAATAATAAAAAAAATATTTTTAAAAATAATTGGGGTGGTGGCATTATTATTTTGGATCGTGGTTCGTTATTTTCATTGGTCAGTTCTACTTGAAACGATTTATTTATTTTCGGTTAACATTTTAAATGAAGCTTATTTGGCGATTCTTGGCTTTCGAGATTTTCGTAAAAATCTGCAATTCACTGAGAGGATACATGTCGCTTTAGAAAGTGGAAAAATTTCGAACTTATCTTAGAGTGTGAAACTTTTAAGATTCATTTTAGATTCGAATGATTAATGGCGCGTCAGTTTAAATGCGTCCCAGAGATCTAAGGAATTTTTAGGGCAGCACTTATAATGATTTATTATTTTTAATGCTTGTTCTTGAATTTTGAAAATTTACAATTTTTAACTGGGTTTTTTCTAATGTAATCATGCCTGTTTGGATTTGAAAATAAAGCTTCGCCTGTTAAAAAATCGATTGTAGTGCAAAGCCGGCTGTCCGGAGTAAAAATGAGTTGGGACGAATTGAAATAATACGTTTTATTATCGTTTTATTCATTCACGATATTAAAAAATAAATAATTTAATATTTAATGTTGTCATCTTATTTAATAGGATAAAAAAATTTATATTCAGTATTGAGTAAAAAAAACAAACACCGACCTTGGTTTTCAGCTTTTTCTAGAGGATGAGCCCACTAGAAAAGAGCCAACTAATAATAATATGGAGATAGATAGGGTGTGAGATAGTAATGTACACGTGGTGGACCGTTCACCGTTCACCACTCACAGTCTTGTCGCTGTTTCAGTTTGGTACGATCTGATTGAAATAGACACGATTCCCTATTTGAGAATGTTGATGATAAAATAAAATAAAATTAATTTCATTACTGTCACACTTCTATCATATTCTGACAAGTTTTTTATAGGTTGAATTATGTTTGTGTATAATATGGAGGGTAACAAATTAAAAAAAGGATTCTTCTCTAAACTTAATACGATTTTTTAAAAACAATGGCCAAGGAGTAGTTTGTTTATGCGATGCTTGGAATTTTTTTTAGAGTGGTGGCTCAGTAAGTCAATGATTATGACATTAATGTAAAATTTTTAATGCCTGATAATAATTGTAAATTAATTTAAAAAAAAAATTCAATATCATAACTAATGACTGCAGAATTACTGACAAGCATTAGTTTTGAAAATTATTTTGAATAACTTATTTATGTCCAAAACTCTTAAAAACCGTATATTAAAAGGTACACATATACTCATATGTACTTTGGGAATTTAAATCCATAAAATGTTTCACATAATGCTCTCTTATTTTCAATACTCATTAGTTTTAGACGTTATGATAGGTTGATTTTTTAATTTTTGGATTTTTAGTTGAACCTATTATTTTTTATATTTATTGTTTTACATATTGACTCTTTGTTCTCAGTTTGATCGAATCTTCTATCACAAATCAGCTTGCTCCAGCGAATTAGAACCGAGAATGATAGCGTTCTACTATTACTTTAATACACTTTGATTATATTATATTTTATTTATTTGAAAATTTAATAGTTTTTTTAATATTTTCTTGAAACTAACCATATTAGTTAACGTATGATATAAAATAAGGGCACCCTTTTACAGGGTCTTCTTTACAACTTTGTATTCTTTATATATATATAATGAAATTTGGATATTGCTACAAAACCTACAGCCAAAGAGGGGATGATGGTATTCTTTTATTGGAACTTTTTGAGATGTTACGTTTTCAACTTTGTGAGTAGACTGTGAACCGACCAGCCCATTGGAAAGAGCCAACTAATATGAGATAAGCTCTTCCATGATGTGTATATTAGACATTCACAGTCTTTTCTTGATATTCAGTTTGGTGCGATCTAATTGAAACAGACACTATTCCCTTTTTGGCAACGTTGACGATAAGATAAAACAAAATAAAATAAAATAAATTTCATTTCAAGTTTATTATGCATTTAAAATTAAGAGATTCAAGAGTAGAGCAAATAAAATTAAAAATACAAAGATAATGATATGTTCTTGTCTGAACAAGAACTGTACCCATTCCCATTCACATTTCCATTTGATCTTAATAATTAATTTTGATGATGTGCATATTTGTAGTCGAATGGGCCATAAGGTTGGAAGAGTTCAGCAATGAAGCCCTTCTTTCTCTTAGGATTCCATCCCATGTCCTTACCAGAGTTGATCGTTGTACCATATATGAATTGCAGCTGTACATGATCTCCAGTAATTACCACCACCGGCGTATCCTTCATGTTGTCCCATTTTCTGCATCTTTCATCTCCTTAATGCTTGGTGGCTTGAATGTTAGTCACCAGCTGGAAACCGCGCCATCTGATGTGTCTGGATTTGAAACACTCTCTGAGAATCCAATCACCGCTAACTGTGGGATTCTCGCTTGAATACACTCCTATCTTGTAGATTTTAAACTTATGTGGAGACTTTTTATTAATTAAAAGCCCAGCTGGATTAAGTTTGGTCACAATTAAGTGAGATTATTAGGATTAATAAAGCGTATGGGGTACGAAGCAAGTGTGTGGGTGAGTGCGGCGAAGCGAAGTAATCGAGGAGGGGCCGTGGTAGGAACTGATATATAGAGAACCGAGTCATACGCCTTGCTGGGATACGTCTGATGAATTCTCGTGTCCTGATTAGAGAAATATTTTTACAGCAGGTGAGGCATTCTCATTAAGCCAGTGTCATCAAGGGGCCACTCGGGAGAAGATCTTGAGATCTTGAAGTCGTTTTTAACACGGTTTTAAATGATTAAAGCATCAAGAGAACATTCATGGATTAATCCCGGTACATAATATTAAGATTCTCTCCATTATAATTATGCTTTGTGTTCTTTGGTAATCTAGGTTGATTGAAAGCATTGTCTACGGTTGGTATTAGAGCCAACCAGTTAGAATTCAAAACATAAGGAATTGGAGAATTTTTGGAGTTTTATTCAAATCGGGCATTACATCTTCGGAGATTTTCTACAAATCCAAAAATGAATATTTTTACATATTTGGAATCTACTCGACGAGACGATCAGATCGGTGGGTGGCACGTCGCCGGAGGTGGCCGGAAGCGCTCTCCGCGGCGCCGCCCGCGGCGCCACCGCAGCGTGAGACGGCGGCGCTGGCGGACCGCGGCGGCAGGATCCCAGCGGCACTCTTAGCGTCGCGATAGCGTCGGCGACCCGGTCGGTTGGCCAGGCCGTCAAATCGGATCACCGTCCTTTTTGACGGTTCGATTCTGGATGTTGGCGTGGATGATGATGGATCGCGGCGTCATGATGGCGCCATCTCTAACGGGGTTCGCCTACGGTTTTTAACCACACCCGATCAACGACCCAGGCCGGATGTTTGACCCAGGCAGGTCAGCGACCAGTCATTGACCCGACCAGTCCAGCGACCCGAGATGTTTGACCCGGGCCCGTTCGGCGGCCCAGCCGGTCGGCGCCAGGCCCGGTCGACAAACCCGACTGTGACCGCGGCGCGCCATGCGCTTCCACAGAGACCTTACGGTGGCGCGTGAGGGGCGCGTCGAGGGTATTCGGGCAATCTTGATATCTGCAGGCTTCGTGTGAAATTCCTCTACAATGTGGGTATGTTACTTTGCGTGTTTGAGCATGCGGATATGAAAATGCGTATAGAACCACATGCGCCTAGAAATTAGGAGTATTTTTTACGTATTTTTGTATTTCTCTATGGTTTCGAAGATACATATGGTAGCTAACATGTATGTCAACTGCATAAGAGCGTAGCAGAGTATAAATTCATTGTCTATGAATAAATTGAGCAGTATAATTGGCATTACACATATATATATTGAATGTGATACGTAAAGTTTATATCCACCAGTATGAGAGATTTTCAAGGGATTCAATTGGGTTGTGGCCATGAAGTGGCACACTTGATTGGAGTTTGCAGTATCGGTCTCATATTGTGGTGGGATGTCTCTGTTTTTATTACGTGATCATACTCCCAAAGGAGGTGATCTGTGTTAGTTCATGGAGGGATACATGTATGGCATGTGCTTGAGAAATGGCCCGTCTTGATGGTTCATACACCCCCGAGGTGGTGATTTCACGAAGGATTAGAATATGTTCTCATGGCCGTATCATGTGGAGAATGTACAAGCGCATGTCATGTTTTACTTGGGTGTTATGTGATGATATGTAATTCTCTGTATAGTATTCACATGAAATCTTGATTGTATTGTTTTGTTTTATTTTTGATCAATTTTTACGTGACGGCAATTCCATTTCAATTGAGGTCCTTGGATTGAATTTTAAGAAATAGAGAGGACTTCTCTATTTGGAATGGAGTTTGAGCGGATGTTCGCATTAAACACAAAGGATAAGCGGAGAAGATATCACAACCACTAGTGCGAAGTGAAACGGACTATACTACACAGGAGAGGAGCAATAGGATTTGCTTATTAATGATGAAGAAATCCATACAAGAACACTTGAAAAGTGGTTTACCGGTTGACTGTACTGCTAAGGAAATGATGGCAGCCATAGAGGCTAGAAATCGAGTTTCATCTAATGCTGAGGTTGGAACACTTCTTCAAAAGCTCTTTAACATGAAGTATGATGGTACAGTTGGGGTTAGAGATTATGTCCTGAGGATGGTAGACCTAAAGACGAAGCTCCAAGCTCTTAGTGTTACCATTCATGATGCTTGCATTGTGCATCAAGCCCTAAACACCCTTCCACTTGACTTTGGGATTATAAAGACAAACTACAATTCCCAAGATGAGACTTGGTGGGTTAACAATTGCAAGGGTGGTGGCAGAAAAAGAGAAACTTAAGAAGGAGAAAGAGCATATGGCCTTATATGCTGCTAGTTCCCATAAAA
This sequence comes from Tetrastigma voinierianum, assembly GCA_016808115.1. Taxonomy (NCBI): domain Eukaryota; kingdom Viridiplantae; phylum Streptophyta; class Magnoliopsida; order Vitales; family Vitaceae; genus Tetrastigma; species Tetrastigma voinierianum. Next base: position 128,228 of record JAEQBH010000589.1, read on the forward strand.
GGAAAAATAAGAAGTTCAAAAGTCGAACTCATAAAGGTGCTCAAGAAACTATCGGTCAATCTGACAATATGGGTCCAAAGACATTCTTGAAAAAGGATGGTGATCGCTGCTTCTTTTGTAAGAAGAAAGGTCACATGAAGAAGGACTGTACAAAATTTAAAGCTTGGATGTCCAAATGTGGGCTTACAGGTAATGATTCTTTAATACTTGTTTGTGAATCCAACCTATCTGAAGCACCATCCAGTTCTTGGTGGCTCGATAATTGGAGCAGCTAATCATGTTGCATTTACCCATGTGAGGGATTCATAAACCGGAGGCCAAACAAGGATGAATCGAAGCTCAACGTGGGGAAAGCAGCGAGAAGGGTGATGTCGTGTTCGTGGGAGATGTAATCTTAGTTCTAGATGCAGTTTTTAAATTGATGTTAGAAAGACACATTTTATGTACCTTCTTTTAGACAGAATTTAGTTTCCGTATCGTGTTTGGATTCATATGATTACTCTTTTGAAATTAAAAGTAATAATGTTATTTCAATATTTAATTCAAATAGGTTGGGTGCTGTCATATGTCCAACGGATTATACAGATTAAGTTTATCTCCTAGCGACATATAAATTAAGCTTATCCAATTTGAAAAGGTTGTTTCTAAGAGACCATTACCTAAGGAAAGAAGAGTCTTATGCATTGTGGCATAACTGAGCAGCCATATCTCCCAGGATAAATTAGAAAGGGCTGATAAGGTAACATCACACTTTGCTCTTAAAAATGACTTGGAGATATCGTGGAAGCTGTGTAAGTAAAATGACCAAGATAAGAGAAAAGCGCGGTCAAGTAGTTCGACTTGTTGGAAGTCATTCACACCGATATAAGTGGACCTTATGTGTCGACCTTGTGTAGAAATTTTTATTTCATCACATTTATTGATGGTATTCGATATGGTTATTTGTACTTGATTAAAAGAAAAGTCTCGGTCTCTTGACAAGTTCAAGATTTTCGGATGAAGTCAGCTTGATTGGGAGAAAAGTCACGCCAAAAGGTTATTAGATCGACCCGAGGTGGAGAGTATTATGGCAAGCATAGCGTGTTGGGCAGCTTAAGGGGCCATTCGCCAAATACTTGAGACTCACAGGATATTACGATTTACTATGCACAGGAGTCACGACGAGAATATGGTATAAATAGAAAGGCGCAATCGTACTCTTATGGAAATGGTAAGGAGTATGATTAGTAGGACAAATTTTCGGTTTTAATGGGTGAAGCTTTGAAAACGGCTTTGTACATTTTGAATGGGTATTTTCTGGTTGTTCCGTTATTTCGCTTTTGAGTTGGGTAGGCGTAGCTAACCGACCATCTTAAGGTTTGGGGATGTCTGTAGAAATTGAAGTTGTATAATCAACATTAAGTAAGTTGGACTCGAGAACCCTTTCGATGTTACTTTGTATCTTACGGAACATTCGAGAGGGATATCGGTTCTATAATCCCGATGGAGCCTGGGAATTGTGGAATCACAGAGCTGACTAAGTTTTGGAGTTTGATGTGGCGAGAGAAGTAGCTGCTCACAGACTATTGAGGATGATAGTACGGTGGGTAATGTGGTATCTATATCTCCTCCCATACAGATAATTGTGGAAACTCCCACACACCATATTGAACCTGTTGAGACTCGGGATCCTGTTGTCGTGACAGCTCCTGATGAAGTTCATCAAGGCTCTCAGGTACAGGATGTGACTATTGATACTCCGATGGGGAGATCAGCTGGGAGGAACGTCCCGGCCAATGCCGGGACTGGCCCCAGTCTATATAGGAGAAGCGAGGCTAGACTATCGGTTACGTGTTGATCGATAACTTATGAGGAAGCTGTTTCTTGTCCTCGATCGGAAGCGTGGTTGGATGCGTAGAGATGAAATTCAATCTATGAGGCATAATGGGTTGGGAACTTATTGAATTGCACGAGAGGTCATAGACCCATTGGTACACTTGAATGGGTGTATAAAACTAAAAGGGACTCTAAAAGGAAAGATTGAGAAGTTTAAAGCCGGATGGTAGCGAAAGGTTCCTCGGAGAGAAGGAGTAGACTATGAAGCAACCTTTTCTCAGGTCTCTTCACAAAGATTCTTCAGTGATCGTGGAATTAGTTGCTCATTTTGATATGGAGTTACGGATGGATGTTAAAGCTGCCTTTCTCAATGGAGACCTTAATGAAGAAGTCTATATGATGGCAGGTTTGTGGCAAATGGTCGAATGCGCTTGTATGTGGCCCGAAAAGATCTATTTATGGTCTTAAGCAAGCTTTAGACAATGGTACCAAAAGTTTCATAGTGTTTTGTTGCTTCATATGGTTTTGTTGAGAACAAAGTAGATCAATGTATATCTTGCAAGGTCGGTGGGAGGAAATTCATTTTTCCTAATATACATGTGGATGATATCACGCTTCTGGCCCCGGTGACAGTTTCTTGCATGAGACAAAGCGGATGTTGTCAAAGACTTTGATATGAAGGACCTTGGTGGCGTCTTTGTCACGGGCATTGAGATTCAGAATCGCTCTTCTGGAGACTAATGGGTTTAGCTCTCGGAGGCATATGTTGATCGTATTTTAGAAGATTCAACATCTGACAATGTAAGCCGGGAATTGCTCATATCTGTAAAGGTGATAAGTTGAGTCTATCCTGATGTCCTCATTCGAGATGAAAGCCCAAATGAAGAATGTACCTTGTACTAGTGCACTTGGGAGTATTGTGTATGCTCAAGTATGCACTAGACCGGATAATGCCTTCTGCAGCGGGGACTTCTAGCGAGATGCTCGGTCGAATCGGAACATGATCATTGGAGTTCTTTGCCCGAAGAAGGTTATGAGGTACTTAAAGAGGACAAAAGACTATATGTTGATTTACAAACATGTTCATGACCTACAGCTAGTTGGGTACCAGTTCGAACTTCTTTGGTATCGGGATGAAAAGAAGTCAACAACAGGTTACATTTTTAAATTTATAGGAGGTGCGATATCATGGAAAAGTGAAAGCAATCAATAGCATCCTACACCATGCGGCGGAGTTTGTAGCATGCTTTTAATGACTACTCGGCGATTTAGCTCAGAAACCTCATTAAGGAGTTAGCAGGTATTTGATTTGTAGATAGGCCCATACGGGTTGTATTGTGTGATAACTCTGCCGGTGTTGTTTATTAACAACGAGAGGTCTCGAAGTCTAAGCACATGGAGATTGATGCGACTATAAAGAAAAAGTTCAAAGCGTGGTGTTAGCGTTGCGATGCAGGAGCACATATCAGCGGATGATATGATTGCGGTCCCGCTAACTAAAGGCCTTCGTCCTTGTGTATTTGATCGACATGTATTAACATGGGCTTAGGAATATCATGGGATCTCTTGTAAATTAATTAGAATTTATTAAGTTTTATGTTGCTCTTATGAAGGTTGAATCCAATTTTATTACATTTTTGTAATAATTGAATTTGTATCAACTCTTTTGCATTCAATAAGGTATTTGTGAATGTAGGTTTATCGAGTTGAGTACAAATAATTGTTGAAAATCTCGAGGCATTGTGTAAACCTTGAGTACAGGCTATGAGGCATTCTTGGCATTAGCCTTAACAGCATGTTTTGTTACACATAAAGTAAAGTTGCCTATCAAGGTAACACATATACAGGTTCGTTGGAACCATGATGGATATTCTCTAGTGACACACTAGGTTTTGTGACACTTAAGGAGAGGAATTGGATAACAAAATGGATAACTTACATGAAGTATCACTCATTATGAGGTATTGTCCATTTAAACACACTACAATATTGAATGTATCGGTAAAGTTGAAGCGCTTGTGACCGTGGAAGGACTTGCGTGAGTACATGCAGTTAGCGCCATGATTCAGTGTTCAAGACTTTATGGGATGGGATTGACTATTAAGAATAATCTCTAGACCAATATGAAGGTGCGCACACAGTTTTGTTTTAATTAATATCGCCCAAGTGGGAGAATGTAAGATTTTCCTTTTATGTGGGCTTTATTAATTAAAACTAACTGGATTAAGTTTGGTCTAATTAAGGGAGATTATTAGGATGCCTTAATAAAACATATGGGAATTTGTGAGTGTGTGTGGGGTGATGCGGCCCGACCCGTGAGAGGGCCCGTGGTCGAACTCAATATATAGAGAGGCTCAGTCCTCCCAAACCCTGGGATACGTACAATCATTCTCACATACAGTTAGAGAGAAATGTTTTCTCCTAACCCGGAGTGAGAGCATTCTCATTAAGCCAGTGTCATCAAGGGGCCACTCGGGAGAAGATCTTGAGGTCGTTTTTCTTTGCAAGTTTTCATCGATTCCGCATCAAGAAGACATTCATAGATTCAAAATCAGGTACATATTATTCAGATTCTCTCCATTATAATTATGCTTTGTGTTCTAACATGGTAATCTAGGTTGATTAAAACGTATCCTACATATACTTCCATCTCGTCAGTCTAAATTTGTGTGCGCCTACCCATATTTGGTAATTTAGTTCATCACTTCAAATACGTCACTCTAAATTTGTGTGAGCTGCCCATATTTGGTAATTTTAGTTACGTGGGAGATGCTACTTACTAAGAAATATTTGGTTAAAAAAATTTAATATTATTCTATGTTTTTCTTTGAAAATTGACTTACTATATATAAAAATAAATATTTAATTAAACATCAAATAATTCAAAGTTTGTGATTCTAACATTTCCATGTTTTTGTTTTTTTGAAAAATAACCTATTTTGGACATTTTTTTTTTTTTTTTTACATTTTCATGTATTTACATTCTCTTAAAAAAAAAGAGTTATTTTTACAAGAAGATAAAAAGAACATTTTTATCAAAATCATGCCAAAAATCGATGGAATGTCAGAGTTCCAATATTAGGTTTTTAAAAGGTTTTTTAATTAAATCACCCTCGATAAAAATGACCCTTTATCTGTTTACTTGTATCTTTGAAAAAGGTATTTTTATTAAAATAAGGAGAAAAATTGATGAGGCCTTATGACCTATTTGGTTCATATTTTTGAAAAATTATTTTATATTCTAAAAGACAAGGAGAACAATGAAAACATGATCAACATATTTGGTTCTTTTGTTTTTTTTTTTTTGTTATGAAAAACACAACAATGAGAAAACATAAAATTTAGAGAATAAGAACAATTTTTAAAAAACACTAAAATAGTGTTCTCAAAAATAGTTTTTAAAAACATAAACCAAACAAATCTTAGATTTTGTTTTGGAAAGTTCTTTTGAATGGAATCACCCAATTACTAACCTGTAGAGTGGAAGAGACGCGGTTGGAGAGCCGACAATGGAGTCTCTAAAAGTGGGGGAGACAAAGATGTTTTTGAGCTTCTCATCTCCTTTGTACCCTGTTGCCAGTATGACCAAATCCGTCTCTAGAGGTGTGTTTTCTCCATCTACCAAAATTCCTTCTTTACAGAAACTGAACTTGGGAGCTTTCTTCAGTTGGATACTTCCCTTTTCGACCCTCTCATAGAATTCTTCTGGCACTGTTGAGACCAAACAAGAGTTGATCTGATTCAAGCTGTGCTAGGACCATCAAAATTTTCTAGGGACAGTTTCTTCTTTATGTGAGATTCCACGAATTTCGAGAACACCCATCTCTGTCAAAGATTAATACTACACGTAATTACATTAAAACATTAAGGAAAGGCATTGAAGAATACACATTTAATTTATGGTAGGGTGATTTGATTAAAACATCTTTTGAAACATTGAATTTCCGAAATCTAATTCTCCATCATTTTTTTACCATATTTTAACCAAATATATATATTTTTTGATGGTATTATTGTATATAGTTATATACATACCAGAGGTGAAAGAATGGTTGCGAGGAGGCTGAGGAGGAACCCTTCACCGGGCTTATGAAGCAGAAGCTCCGCAAAACGGTTAAGATACAGATATGCTAAAGGTACTCCCCATGGTAGGTAATCCGGGACATTCCAGTGCTCCGTTCTGTACAATACTCTGCAAGGACGTTCCGTTCCTACAAATATTTTTAAGCTATTACCCGGCCTCGTAAATTTCTGTTTGTTTACCATGAAAATGGACTAGAAATGTTACTTGTTAGTAACTGTAAGCGTACCGTTCGCTGTGGAGCACTCCATGGCGATGTCCAGGGCATGTTTCTGGAATCCAACAACGGTTGTTCGTTTCCCTTTGATGAATTCAGCTGCTCTGTCGAAATCCATGGCGGCATACTCCATGGCGTGTATCACCTTCCCGTTGAAGGTTTCTGGGCCTTTTCCTGCCGGAAATTCGGGGATGTTGGGGACGTCGCTGAACCGGCCGATGCAGAGGATCAGAAAATCCACTTGGTACACCTGTGCAATTTTGATGAGTTCTTTTTTCACAAATATTCACTTTAGGATTATATTTCTTACAAATTTGTACCCTTCCTCTTCCTATCTCTCTCGATGCTTTTAACCATTTGAGTTGTGTATTATCGGTGATTAAAAACCTTTTAAAAACCCAATTTTGAAATTTTGGACATCCATAAATTTTTAGCCTAATTATGATATTGTTTTCTTTTTTGAAGAGACATGTAAATACATTAAAAGAAAAATCACATTTTTGTTCAAATTGATTATTTTTCCAGAAAAAAAACAAGAACAAGGATAAGGATAATGATAGATATACCTCAGTTGAGTTGTCGTGTGTGTCTTCTACAGTAAGATTCCATTTCCCTTTTGAGCTGAAGGGCTCACCGTCGCCACCCCAGAGCTGCCACGCCTGAATCTTCTCCTCCGGCGGGCCGTCATGGGCGACGCTGAGGACTTTAGAGTTGAACTTGATGTGGCGGAGCAGATCAAAATGGCGTGCGTAGGACTGAATATAATCAAGAACTTGGGAATGGGATGGAAAATCATCAACAACCGAAGACGGCCATGGAAAGTCTGAGAATTGGAAAAGAGGTTTGGGAGTTTGAAGCTTGGTAATCTGGAGTGTCTCCGTCCATACGCCGCCGACGGTGCTCCGGGATTCAAAGACGACCGGAGTGAAGCCCTTAGAGAGGGAATACTTGGAGGCTAGAAGGCCGCTTATTCCGGCTCCGATGATGCCTACTTTCCTCTCCATTCTTTAGATCTTCCAGCTTCACATTGTCATCCCCCTTCCAGTGTGTCTTATATATATATAAAGTTAAAGGGATGGTAAAATGCCATCATCTCACGGGAAAAATGCAGGGGATAGAAACTATATATATATATATATATATATATATATATATATATATATATATATATATATATATTCAATTTTACATATCATGTTGTAATAATTTCTTTCTTACAAGTAATTATCTTGTATATACCATCCCTTTACCGTTTGAGCTTGGTTAAAAAAATCTCAAACAACCCACTATCTAACAATCATGATGTGTTTTTAAAACTATTTTAGACACCTTTATCTAAAAAATTAATGAGGATTTAGATTTTTTAAATTTAATTTTAAAGGTTATTTTATTCAAATCACATTTATCTTTTTAGAATAATAGATTAAAATGGATAAATCCCTTCTATAATTGTAAGAATAACCTCTTAAAAAAGTAATTTAAAAATATCATCCTCGATAATATAGTTATAATATAGAAAATTAGTATTGTTGTGAGTATTTTTATCCAAAAGAAAAAACATTTTCAAAATTAAGAAGTCATTGCAATTTTTGGGCTGTCAAAAAAAAAAGTCAATTGCAATTTTTGTTAGGATTTCTCCTTTTAATCCAATTGCTCTACGTCTCAACCTTTTTGAACTCAAAAAGGAGGCCCCAAAACACTGAGGACGGTTCTTCATCTTGCGTTTGTCAATGTTGTTATAATGATTATTCATTAACATAGCTAATTAAATGCTAATAAAATAGCCTATCATGTTTTAGATCATGTAATCGAGCTTTCAACATTTTAAAAAAGTAAGGCATAAAGAGAGTGGTCTTGAGTTTGAGTCCTAGTAAAAATATTTTACTACATTATAACTAAATTGTTTAATTGTAAAAAAAAATCACGATCGTCAGCATGGGCAAGTCATAAGTCTTTTAGTTATTTGTGAGTACCATGACCTCTTGGATGCGGTACTCGAGGGGCCTAGGGTCCGTTGGACTTGTGTTGTGAAATGACTCGATTCCATTCGTCTCACCAAGACCATGTAGATATTTCTCAGACAAAAGAATTTATAGAGGTCGCTTGGGAAAGTAAGGACAAACTCTTCCTAGGTTTCCTCGAAGGTAGCCTGCCTAGGACTTCGAGTCCGATAACCGGCCATTCTACCAAAGGAAGAACTAGTTGTTGATAAGGAAAAAAAGATTTCCTCCTTTAAACTAGGAGGAGATAAAATCTTACCTTAAAAAGGAAGAAGAGGATTTTGTGAGGCAGAGGCGCATAAATCGGAGTCCCACTGGGAAGGTAAGCAGTTCTATTTCTTCGTATTAAGCCTAAGCACTGCTTGTGCTTTTCTTCTTAATCGTCGAAGGAGCGATAGATTAATTGCTTTCGAATCTGCTTTTCTTGGTTCGCGCGATTCTGGCTGGTGATCTTGCGGGAATTTGGCGTCGAAGATTCCTACATTTTTATTCCGGAAGTCGACGATCAAAGTCCTAACACTATTATAGAATAATTAAATATATAGGCTTTGAATCAAGTTATTATTTTATTAACCTAAATGTTATTTTACCATTTAAAGTTTTTAGTGAAATTGATTATATGTTTATATGGGATGTATTACTAGTTTTTTTAAAAAAAAATTCATAGGGAATCAAAGTAAAATAAAAAACTCTTGTAACTTAAGAATTAAGATGGAATCATTAAAAAAACTCAAAAAGTCAGTCAAATCAATGGTAGGCATCCAATTCCACCTCGACAGCATACAATGGTAGATCTACAATTAATAAATAGGACATATCTCTGACTCTCTCTATCGACAGGTGTGATGTCTTTAATTAGTATAACACCCTTAAGTTTAATATAATAATATCATAAGATTTTGCATCAGATAATCTTTCGAAAGGTGGAAGTCGTTTCTTGAATATGACATCTATAGGATTTTTATATGAGATAGTCAAAGTTGTATAATTTCCTTCGGAATCTAGATCGTTTAAGCAAGAGGTAAAGCTCACGTCAACATCATATCGTATTATTGAAGTATTGGGGGTGTTATGAGTGGTGTTTGTATTAAATCTTTATGATGAAATTTTATAAATATTAAGTGTTATACAGTTTGATTGGTTCATTTTTTTTAAAATTATTCATGAAAATAGTTTTTAAAAATATAATTTTGATGATTTTTGAAAATTGTTATTGTTATCTAAAATTAATATTTTTTATGTTTTTCAGAAAAAAGATTTGTGAACCAAACTTGTGCTTTTCTTATTCTTTTTTATTTTTGAGAACAAAAGTGATTTTTAAAAACTGTAAACCAAAAACCCTATAGTTTAGGTTTGATTCTTGAAAAATTTGTAGGAAAATATAAGGTTTAAAAAAAAAAAAAAAAAAAAGACGAATAAGGTTCAAAATGCCGAGAACCAATCATCCAAATTCTACATATTTCTTAATGTAATAATTAATGTTAAAAAAATACAATGCATACTCATGGTTATTATTTTTCTTTCCTTCAACATGGAATACCTTGTACTTAAAATCACGTTATGAAATAAATATAATGTCGGAGGATTCAAGTTCGCTTACTTCAAGATATTGGACGGTGATCCAGGGGATCATAAGGCTTTTAGAAATAATAATAAAAAAAATAAAAAAATGCATGATATTTTAAATTAATTAATTTCTTGGTCTTTTGTGAACTTGGAAAAAGTATTTGGTGGCCTCTAGTCCACGGAGGTTCCTGTATGAGGACCTATGGCAGAGGTAATTGGTTCATTTTTCTGCTTATGAATCAGAGTTAGTCTAATTTGATAGCATGTAATTAAGTTAATATCCTTCGTCTTGTAATGTTTGAATGACTTATTTGAACCGTTTGCAACCCGCCTTTGTAGTTCTACAAATTATGATAGTTTCAAGATTTTAAAAATTGAATCAGTGATTTAATCAGAAAAGTTAGTGATGTAAGGTTCATGGGTTGAAGCAATGATCCAACCACGGTCAAATAGGAATGAAATCAAATGAGTGATTGAATCGAAAAAATTACCAATTTAAGATTCAGGGTTGAAGCAATAGTGGTCAAATCATTGGAATAAGATCGGTGATTGCATTGAAAAAGTTATTAATTTACGATTCAAAGGTTGAAGGAATGGACCAATCGCAATCAAATTGAATCGAAATTATCCGACCGAAAAGGTCATTGAAGACAATCCCAATCAAACCGGACGCTCTTGATCCAATTTCTAAAACATTGGCGAGTTCCCATCTTTTGTAATTGTTTACACTAAAAATAAATTTTTGGACAAAAATGGTATTTGAATAATTATTCGGTCCAAAAGGTAGTGAAATGGACTGAATGAATACATCAAGCCCAAACGAGCTCAACCCAATCCAAGAAAACCTAAGTCCATGATAATCAACCCATGAAAGGGTCCAATGACATTTATGAAATTTTTTAATTTGTCAAAGCTTCAACAGATAGTGGTGAGACTTTGTCTCAGAAGCAAAAGTGGAAGAGACTTTTTCTTCAACTCAAGTCATGATATGACAAAACGTGAACAGTTATTAGAAGTGGGGAAAAGCTAGCGGAGAAGCAGACTTTAGTGGAGAAATGACTTAGAGAACAAAACTCTAGTGGAGACGTGAGCCGTTATTGGAGAAGGTGGGCTGGACAGTTGTTTATGAATGCCTATAAATGGAATCAAAGCATTAAAGCAAAAGACCGGCCAATCAATCATCAACCAACACTAAAAAAAAGAGCATTTTAGCATTTTCTTATGTTTCTACTAGTTCATCAACCGTATTTTTCCAGATCTCTAGTTTAGTTATATATTTTTCTTTACAAGCATCTGTTACTTCAAACTTTATCATTTTAGTATTTAATTTTTAGTCTAATTCTATAATAAAATTTGTTTTCTTTCAAGCTAGTTCGTATAGTTTTTCTATCAACTTTCAATTCAGTCTAATTTTCAAAGTATTTTTCGTTTAGATTCTAGGGAACTGTCAAGGGAACTATGAAATCCATTTTCGTTTGAGCAGAAGTTAAATTTTGACATCGTTTCAGTTTAGAAATACTATAATTTTATGACATGCCTACGCAGTCATCAATTTCTGTACTTTTTGTATTTTCTGAAGAAAATCCAACATAAACAATAATGTTAGTATGGTAAAGCCTACTAAAAGTTTCCATTGTTGCTTTACTGAAGCAAAGCAGAAAGTGGGCAGTATCATTAAACTAATGTGAACTAGAGTTCTAAGATGAAAGTATAATTAAAATTTGATTATGGGTCCATTGGATGGGTCCCATTGATAGATGAAATTTTGTGGGTCTAATTAAAACGATCTAATTAAAATAAGGTTGTAAGGCTTATGAGTATTAATATAGAGTATGAATCATTATGTGTGAAGACTATTTTTAGTAATTTCTAATATCATGATTCATGAAATTAGAAAGTGCAAAGAGTTGCAATCGTAGGATGTTTTACTACAAATATTTTTTAAGGGTCGTGGCGTTGGAGTGTTGACTCTAGGGTATTCAAATATAATAAAATTACTGGTTGAAATTTCAGTTTTGAAACATGCAAAGTATACTAAAAGCGGTAACAAATGAAATTTGAAAGATTATATAGAAGTGTTACATGAAAAAAGAATAAAGTGTGATAAAGTGTTACACGTAACAGTTTACGATATATCTGAAACTAGATACTAACGATTACGAGAACATGGTGTGATAGAACCTTAGGTAGATCGAGGCTAGTGTTTGACACTATGTCCTTAAGAGCTGATTTCCCGTCCCCACTCTTGTTGCTTATGGAATCTTAGGCGTGCGCCAAAGATCTGATAATCTTATAGATAGAAGTAGCACTCGATCTATATCGTCGTGAACCAAGCTATGTTGTGTACTCAGTCTGCGCCTTAAAATGCCAAAAATGACGAAATTCACTAGGCTATCTTAGTGCCTTTGTTCTTGAATGAAAATGGCCGAGTCGTTTGTTATATTTCGAGAATGATAATGAACACAGTATTTATAGACCCTCTTGGTGACTTCCGGACAGTCACCCGTCCTAAAAGCAATGAAAATGAAAAGAGCGACTCAAAATGTAAGAGGACACAACTCAAAATGAAAGTCAAATAGCACGTTTTTCATGAGCGGATCTGGCTGGCTGAAAGTCAAGCAAGCCTTTTCCATGAGCGAGCACAACTCAAATGTCGAATAGCACCTTTTCAAGAGGGTCACTTGGGAGCCTATTTCCTCATTCATTTCTTACTTGATTTGAGCAAATGAATATACTACATTATTCTCCTCACTGAGTAGAATATGAACCACGAAATATTGTTCAAAATAACAATCGGGTCCCACTTTAATTTAGGCTTAAAGTCAACCAACAACTCAGTTTTTACACTTAAAAAAAAATTGTTTTGGTCAAACAAGAAAATTGGCTATTAGTATGCAAATGATAATGCTGACACACTATAGAGAGTACATCTTTGGAAAGATCGTGCATCGAGATAGGTAGCTTTTGGCCTTGAACCTTCCCTAGTGAAAGCCCATCGGACTTATCGGCTAAATAGTGAACGTGATGTCTTGAACTATTCAGTTGTTTGATAAATTAGATCGAATAGACTTCACCCAACCTCTTTCCTAACACAATTGGTTCTCGTGATTGTGTTCATTTAATACCGAACAACTCCACGGTTTTCATGAGTGCTTTAAGAATTCGTAACATAAATTCTCACGAGACGGCCCCTTCACCCATATAGGTGACTCTTTATTAGAATATCCGCAATATCCACTTGATTTTCCAAGATATAAGAATCATTAAAAGCATAGCTAACCCTAATAATCTCTGCAGGCAACATTAGTTTATCATAGGAATAGGTAGGAGAGATTATCTCCTTAGTGCTTCTTTTGAATCACACATAATTCGGTTGTCCCTTTGAACCTAGATCTTGGGATCTCCAGTTAACTAGGTTGGGTTGCCGTTAAGGTGATTATTTTGTCATAGGCTTTAATCCCATTCCTCTCGATGTGCAATTTACTTGCTCTCTCGTCAAACCTTTGGTAAACGAATTCGCTAGATTATCCTTTTACTTTATATGATCAATAGAAATAATCCCATTTGAGAGCAATTTCCTAATGGTATTATGTCTACGGCGTATATGTCTAGACTTACCATTATACATGTCATTCTGAGCCCTACAAATTGCAGATTGGCTATCAGAATGTATACAAATTACTGGCACAGGTTTAGGCCATATTGGAATATCCTCTAGAAATTGACGAAGCCACTTTGCTTCATCTCCCGCTTTATCTAAAGCAATAAATTCAGATTCCATTGTGGATTTTGTAATACACGTTTGCTTTGAGGATTTCAAGATCTGAATTTGCTCACTAAGTGTAAAAAACATAACCACTTGTAGATTTTGTATCAACCTTCATAGATATCCGAGTTTGCATCAACATACCCTTCTGAAATAACTGCTTTGGATATCTTGTATAATCTGTCAGCAGTGCAGGTATATCTTGGGGTATCTAAGAACCACGATAGTACCTTCAATGGTTTACTCGGATTACCATTATATCTACTTTCGGTTACTAGCAGGTATGCTATATACAGTCTAATGCGGAGTTCAAGACATACATTATACTTCCAATGATACGAGAATATTTCAATTGTGATATGCTTTGATAATATTTTAGACAAATGAAGATTTATATCAGCTTGTTGTTCTAGCGATGTTGCTTTCATCTTTATTCGAACTTGTCAAGTAATTTCTCAATATAATGTGATTGAGATAATATAAGTCCACCAAATGTTCTAGAAATTTTAATTCCTAGTATAACATCTGCAACACCCAAATCATTCATGTTAAATTTACTAGACAACATTTTTCTTGGTAGTTGTAATAATATAATTATTACTACCCAAAGTAAACTTTCTCATCCATATAGGCAAACAATGACATATCCATTATTTATGTCTTTAACATAGACACATTTATCCACATTAATTAATTGTGAATAAGTGACATCATTACCTTGTCAAATTTCTCGTAATCATTGTTTTGGTGCTTGCTTTAAACCATAAAGCGATTTAACAAGTCTACATACTTTCTTCTCTTGTCCCAGGGAAATAAACCCTTCGGGTTGGTCCATATAAATTTCCTCATTTAAGTCACCATTTGAAGCTGTTTCATCCATTTGGTGTATCTAAAGATTATGCAATCTTTATGATAGCTAGCCAAAGGCATACGAGACCAGATGTTATTCTCGTGATAGGAGAATATGTATCAAAGTAATCGAACATTCTTTTTTGTTTGCAGCCTTTTTGCTACAAGTCCTTGCAGTACTTTATCGAATTGATCCATCAGTTTTCATTTTCCTCTTGAAAATCCATTTACACCCTAATGGTTTACTTCCTGGAGGAAGATCAACTAACTCCTTGGTGTGATTTTGCATGATGGATTCAATTTCACTATTTACAGCTTCTTTCCACATGGGTGCTTCAGGAGTGGACATTGCTTCATTGAAGCTTTGAGGCTCATTTTCTAACAAGTATGTTAGAAAATTTGGACCAAAGAACTTGGAAGTCCTTGCCTTTTTACTGTTTCTAAGTGCCTCTTCACTTTCATCGTTTATAGACTCATGGTCTATATCACTAGTCGCAGTATCATGAGTTCTTTTAAGAGAACTCTCATAGTCTCATCACATGCATTTTTACTAGGAAATATATTTTCAAAGAATGATGCATTTCTTGACTCAATTATTGTATTGGCATGTATATCAGGAATATCAATTTATGCTGCTATTTGTGCATAACTTGATAAATATCTGATCAATAGTCTTAGGTCTATTTTAATCATTTTGGGAATAGGAACCATCACCTTAGCCAAACACCCACACTTTAATGTTTATAGGGACTCAGACCTTTCCATAATGAATAAGGGGTTTGTCTAACTTCTTAGTGGAGTAATTTATTTAAAATATAATTTGCTGAAAACAAAGCTTCCCTGACAAGTTTTGAGAGTAATCTGAACTAATCGCTTGGCATTCATCATCTCTTTCAATGTTCTATTTTCGTTCGACAATTCCATTTCTTGAGGTATATAAGGCGTAGAAGTTTGGTGAATAATACCATGTTCTTGACGAACCAGTTATTGGTCGTCATATTCACCACCTCGATCACTTAGTGTTGCCTTGTCATTTCTACTAAGTTGACTCTCAACCTCATTCTTATAATGCATAAATTTTTCCAATGCTTCATCTTTACTCTTTAGTAAATATACATAGCAATATCTTGTGCAATCATCAATAAAAGTAACGAAGTACTTCTTTCCACCTCTAGTTTGAACATATTTCAAATCACAGGTATCACTATGAATTAACTCTAGAGGTTCAGTATTTCTTTCAATATTGTGAAATGATGATCTTGTTAATTTTGATTCAACACACATTTATGATTTGCATCAATATTGAATTTAGGCAACAATTCTAACTTCATTAATTTAGGCATAGTATCAAAATTAACATGTCCTAATCTACCATGCCATACATTGGAAGGCTCAATCATATAAGCAGAAGATGTGTTCTTATTATTAAAATTTGATACAATTTAGTCATTACATTTATCTTAAAGAGCCCATCACTCATATATCCCTTGCTTACATAAATCCCACTCTTGGTGAGTACAAATTTATCGGACTGCAAACCAACCTAAACCCTTCTTACTCAATAACTGATCGAGACCACAGATTCTTTGAATTTCATGAGTATGTAACACATCATTTGAAATAAGTTCTTTTCCGGAAGTCATCTTCACTATAACCTTTCCTTTGCCTTCAATTTTGGAAGTAGATGAATTTCCCATGAATAGTTGTTATCCATCATTAATTGCTTCATATGAAGAGAACATCTTCTTATCCGAACATATGTGTCTAGTGGCCTCGGTGTCCACCCACCATTCCTTGGTATTTCCTACCAAGTTGACCTTGGATACTACAAAGAAAAACTTATGTTAGAAACATTGTCATATTGTTTTTCTACCTTAGTTATATTGGCTTGGGCAACCTTCCTTTTTTGGTTCACTTGTGCTTTACAGCTTCGACAATCCTTTGCACGATGTCCTAGTTTATTGCACACAAAGCAATTGCCTTTGAACCTTTTGGAGTCACCACCCTTGGCCCCTTGTTGGCCAACATACTTTCTTTTCTTGTTGGTTTTATGTCCCTCTTCAATCACATGTGACTCCATGGAATGATTGCCTATTTTCTTTTTCGAAGACTCTATTGTCCTCCTCTATCCTCGATCTCACAGTCAAATCTTCAAGCTTCATTTCTTTAGTTTGTGTTTCAAATAATTTTTGGAAGTCCTTCCAATTTAGTAGTATTTCTCAATAATTGCAGCCACTTGAAAAATTCACTAAGCACCATCAACCGACCATGAATTTCATGGGGATCACTCGAAGATCTTGAACTTGACATGATAGTCTTGGAATCCACCATTTATAATCAAGAATCTGCCTAGCAGATTTCTTCATTCCGGCATCCTTCGTCTTGTATTTTCTATCCAAGGATTCCCATAGCTATTTAGCCATCTTGATTGGACTATACACATTATATAATGTGTTATCCAATCCATTGAAAATATAGTTTTTGCAAAGAAAATCAGAGTGCTTCCATGCATCCACTGCAGCAATAGCAGCGGTCGGCCTCATTCTCACTACAAGCGAAGGAGACATCCTCCCGAAGAAACTTTGCAAGATTCAACGTAGTGAGATAGAACAACATTTCTATTGCCATCTCTTGAAATCATTCCCAGTTGAACTTTTGGTTTTGTCCCTTGAGACACATGAGTAGGAACAGAAATAGGCACCACATGCACAACATGATTTGTAGTAGTAGGAACATTAATATCATTTTCATCCATTTCCGACAAACAAAGATTACAAACTATTCAAACAATATAAAAGCAGTAAGTTATAAAACCAGATACAGTCTATGTTATCGTTTTGAAATTACTATACGCGTTTTTGTATGGTTAATCAAAAGTTCTTGTTTTTGTTTAGTGTGTATTTAAATTAAGTCACCGTTTTTATATCAAAACCAGAACCACAACAAGTAATTAAACTAATTGAAAATCTGTCTTAAGAATGTTGGAGTGTTGACTCTAGGGTATTCAAATATAGTAAAATTACTGGTTGAAATTTCATTTTTGAAACATGCAAAGTATACTAAAACAGTAACAAGTAAATGTGAAACAATTATATAGAAGTGTTACACGGAAAAGATAAAGTGTGACATGAAAGTGTTACACGTAACAATTTCTGATATATGCAAACTAGATACTAGCGATTGCGAAACGAGAGCTGTGATAGAACTTTAGGCAGATCTGAGAGCTGTGTTTGACCTTTATGTCCTTAGAGCGATTTCGCCCCCACTCTTGGTGCTTATGGAATCTGGCGTCGCCTCCCGAGGATACAATGATCTTCACACGGATAAGTAGCCTCCAATCCTATCATCAGTAGACAAACCTTATGTTGTGTCTTTCTCCCATGCGGCTCTTGTAAATGCGAAAAATAATGCACTAAAGGGTGTCTTAGTGCCTTGTTCTTTTGAATGAAAATGGCAAAGTGGTTTGTTATATTTTAGAATGATAATGAACCTGAGTATTTATAGACCTCTTGGTGACTTTCCGAGTCTGAAAATCCTAAAACCTGACTCAAAATGAAAAGACACAACTGAAATGAAAGTCAAACAACACATTTTCATGAGCGGACTAACTTTCAATGAAAGTCAGGAATATCACCTTTTCATGAACGGACACAACTCAAATTGAAAGTCCAAACAACACATTTTCAACAGAGTCACTTGGGAGCCTATTTTATCATTCATTTCTTACTTGATTTGAGCAAATGAATATACTATATTATTCTCCTCACTTAGTAGAATATGAACCCATGAAATATTGTTCAAAATAACAATCGGGTCCTACAAAATTCGTTCAAGTCCATTAATAGTTTACACTTAAAAAATTGTTT